>CAJQUW010015125.1:0-11082 GCA_907163375.1 Prostheceraeus crozeri
TAATAATAATAATAATAATGCTTTATTTCCATCAGTACAAAGAGCGGTACATGAAGGTTGACAAACAACGCGACGAATTTAAGACAGAGTGGAAAATTTGACAAATGAGTTGGAATACAATTTGGACTTTCGCTTTAGCGGTAGGAGGGAACGACAGTGTCTGAGGCGGGGATTGTTTCTTACAAGGAAAAATTGGGAAAGGGGATGAATGTTCACGTTTTTCACAATCTTACTCATCAGGTTGCAGCATGTTTTGTCCAACCGTGTTCGTAGGCTAGGCTGGTTGACCCGATTGGCCCATTGTCTCGCCAAACGGTCCAATTGCTCAAGTTTGGCGAAATATTTTTGAGGGAGATCACAAATTACTGGCCAGCAGTAGGTCAAGTGACAAAAAACGAGGCTACAATAGGCGTCCCAAACCAGAGATGAGTGGTTACAATTATTTTTCAACTTCTTTACAAGAGCAAGGCTCCTACAGCATTTTCTGTACAAAGCAGGAAAAAAGTGATCCCAAGTGAGATCCGAGGAAAACACAACACCCAGAATATTTACACTATCAGTAAGAGGAATATCACAATTGTTGATGGAAATCGATGGGGGACAATACGTCATGATCGAACGGGACAAAGCCATAAAATGCGTTTTCTGAACGTTAATGACCAGTTTCTTATCAGAAGCCCAAGCAGCAACAACATCCACAACAGACTGGAAATCGGAAGGGTCATTATTATCTCTAAATTGAATGAGAGAAATGTCATCAGCGTACATGACTACTTTGGTATCAGGCAATTCGGGAAAGTCGTCAACTAGTAGGGCAAAAAGGAGAGGACCAAGAACGGAACCTTGCGGAACACCACTCGGGATGGCTTTCCAAGGAGCAATGTACCCATTGGAAGAAACACGTTGAAAACGATTCAACAGGAAGCTGGAAATAATGGAAACAACCTGGGGACTGCAGTCAAATCTGTGCACTAAAGTTTCTAGGAGAGTTGAGTGGCCGATGTAACTGACTCCACAATTACAAACATACTTGTAAATCACATTAGAACACTCAGACGCTGGCAACCGATCCTTAGGGGATGCTACAGGTATACTCCTTGTAGAAAAAATCACAATAGGTTTCACAACGGGAAGACAGGATAAGGCACTGTACACTTCCTTCTTGATTCTTGAGGACACAGAATCACCATAAAATGGTAGTCTCAGGTGGACAGACTTCTTTTCAGGACCCTCAAATACGTCACAAGGTGTAGAGGGTAGTTTGACAATTTTGTGAAAATCTATAAAATCCTGCGAATAACCGTTCCTTTTCAATACTTGAACAAGAAACAAAAATTCGTTTTCCAAAAATTCAGGAGAACATATGCGCAAAGCACGTAAGAACAGGGTCCTCACCAAAGACTTCTTATACTGGACAGGCACACAACATGTGAAAGTAAGTCAAAGACACAAGCTTTAGTTATTCTGTAAACTTTGTCTTCACATAACCCTCGCTTGAACGCATCACAAAAACAACAAGAAAAGAAATTGAGCCGTGGCCTTCAAACTCAGTTGTGACTGAACAAATTTGGATGAAATATAAAGCTGATAAGAAATGAGATGATAAATGTTGTCCGTGTTAAGTCTATGTCATCAGGTTCTTCAAGCCAATTCTGTGTAGCCAGAAAGATTTTGTTTTACAGTTGGCTCTGCAATGGTGAGTTGAATTGTCATCACTGTTTCACCGCAATTTTGTAATGTCGAGAGAATTGTCACTTCCTGGTCAGCCTTGAAAAGCCAGTGAAAGTTAACACGGTTTGATTTTACTTAACTTTAATTTTGACTTCAATAGATGACTTTCGCTGCAATTGGCCTTACTTTCTCTACTAAAAAGCACAAGATTGAAGAAGAAAAAAGTGTTTGTTTATGACAATTTTGACAAGTTTTGTGCATTAGATGTAGGTGGAATTTGTGGAATGTTCCCTGCATATAAAGTGGAGAGTTTGTTGTGGTGGCTTCCAATGTAGAAGTTCATCATCCAGGAATCAGTAATGTTACCCTATCATGCCTGTCGATGATCTTCTACCGAATATCAAAGTTAAATGCTAAAATATAAAATTTATAATAGAACAACAAAATTTACCAATTGACCCTATCCCAATCACTAACTTGAAATTTTTATCATCATCAAAGCAATTTTGCAACATTGGAACTTATCACTGATGAATCAATGATGCGAATATTTGAAGTTAATATTATAAATTGATTAATTATGAATGTAATGCATGATTCCTTCTTCCCGAATTTGAAGGATTTTGATTTTAAGGATTTTGACATTGCGTTCGTTGTGACACTTTGCATCGACAACTTTGGCAATCAGAATGTTTTCACCTACATTCACATAGAAAGCAAAGAGTTTGGCGACAGAAACGAAAACACTCCAAAATAAGTGTTGAAAAAGAAATTGTTTTCAAAGTGCCGAGTTAATCGTTGCAAGCGGCGCTCCATTAAAGCTATTAAAAACATTCTGGGTCATGAATTTCTGCTAAAATAAACGAGAATTATGATTCCCGTGAGTAGTTTCAGTTTGCTTATCTGAAGAAATTATTGAAATTCTTATTCAAAAGTCCAAATACAATGGAACGATTCAATGTTTGCATGTGCCATGTTATCAATCGACGTTTTCACGATGCATGCAAGTGAAAAACTTTCAAGAGAATTTTTGAACTGGGAATTTTTAATCAATTCTTTAGAAATCAGTTTGACTAAGAATCTAAACTGTAGTTGCTAGCAGCTCGCCGCGCATGAAAACCGAAATGAAATTCAAATTTCAAATATGATTTTTTACACCTTTTCCAGTTCATGCATTGAATTGCTGAATTCAATGTTAGCAGTGCTCAAATGAAGAATAGTTCTTCAATTCAGACATTCAATGGCTAATTTCTGATGTCATTAATCTCACTCCAAGTATGCAGTTTCTCATTTCTAATGTTTAATTATTGATGACAGAGAAAATTTCTGTCACATATCTCAACTCATTTTCGCAATTCATTGATAGATAAACCAATGAAGTTCCGTTTGTCGATTGATTTTTCTGCAAACATGCCAAAAAATCGCATCTCCTTGGTTGACAGGCAAAGAATTGTTGCTGCATAAGAGCGCAATGAAGATTATGCAGACACGGCTGGAGTCTCACACCGTGAGCATGGGACTGTAGGTCGTCCGGCGAGTAAGGAATGTTCGTTTGGATAGAGAACGTCTTTGTGTCCATCACTAAGGAGCTTCCTGAATCCACTTTGGCGCAAGTAAGTGCTGACTTTCGACTTCGCCTCCTGGAAAATATGAATATCTGCGACAATTCCCCTGCCTGCGAATGCCTGCCTACATTTACAGTGCAGTGCAGGTTACGTGTGTGCCAGAGCAACGAAATTCAGCACTAGTGAAAGCTAACAGAACATGAATGGCAAACTGGTTACTCAGAAGCACACAGATAGAAAAGCGCACATTGATGAGAGCGGCTTTCGCTTTTGGTTGGAAAACTATCAAGTGAGCTCCAAGAGGCCAACCTGTTACTCACAAGTAACTAATTCTCATCACATTTAAAACGCGTGACTTTGACATTCACCATCGAAATCTATGGCGGCTAGTTGATCAACATATTCTTTTGATATTAGGGACTTCAAATGCCTATAGTTCTTGCCTGGTAGGATGTTTTTGCCTGCTATGGATGTAGAGAACGTCAGAGAAGTGTGCATCAGCTTCAGTGAACTCTATTTCAATGACATGAGGGTGGACAGTGTTGCTACCTGAGACTGTATAGAGGTACAAAGCCTATGTACCCGTATAAATGAACTAAGAAGTATTCGTTGAATGTAAGCAGTTAATTTGACTTTTGATTCCTCTAAAAATAAGTCTTCCTTTTTTAATTGCATTTCACAAATTTTCACTTATATTTCTAGAAGGCCGACATTGGCGAAAGCTCAAGTGAAAATACAATTAAAGCAGCAAGGGTTAATTCTTAAAAAATAAAAATAAAAATAAAAGTAAAGATAAAATGAATCTGTTGTGATTGATTGTTCATTGCATTGTTCTGGGAATTGCATTGTTTGCCAGTCTTGAGTCAGCTATCGGCTTATGAGCTGTCTTTACTGCGCTGCGATGTTCATGATCATGCCATGTAGATGTCATAACAGATTCTGTTGTAATACATGCTGGACTTGCAAACTTGGTTCTGGAATTCGTATGCAACAGAATCTATGAACAGACTGTATACAAATACTCGTATATTGATGCATTATAGGGAACCGGGTTGTATCTCAGAATGTGAATTCAGTGAATCTTTCTTTCAAAAACATCCAACATTTGCATTTGTTTTTAGTTTACTTGCTATCGTTTTGAAAATTCTATAGTTGAATTGAGGTAAATCTTCAAGATAATCCTACATCTCAGTTCATTAATGAATAATCTCAAAGCAAAATGCATTTTTATTTTTGATTTAAGATAATTGATGATTGAATATCGCATTCTTATACATGAATTGGAAAAGGTGCATTATTTTCGTACTTTATAGTTCTGCATCCAATCAACAATTATTGAAAATTTTCAGGATCATATTGCTTTTAGCCTCAGTGTCTGGATAGAAGCTCTCCGAATTGGGTTGTTTCTTCACCTGCAGAAATTGGTAAAATTGTTTTGGCAAAACTGGTATACAGTAGTAGTTGGAGAGATCAGCAGGTGGGGGGGGGATTCACCCTCTCCCCAGAAGGGCGCGTTCGGAAAAATATACCGGTGGGACGAGGGTCAAAACACTTTCATACAATAACTGATCAAAACATATCGCTTATCAAAGTCGTCCATTGAAGATTTCCAACTAATGCTCAAAACGCCAGTTTTAGAAAAGGATTGGAATTCAGATTTTGAATTGCTTTTTATGGTAACAAGATAACCGAGTTCATTAATGCACCACCATTGAAGCGTGCATGCGCTAATCGTATTGTGAGAGAGAAACGTTTATTCAAATCATTAATGTGAATCAAAAAATACATACAAATCATATAAATTCAAGATAAATTCATTAAGTCAAGTTATAAGGAATGTTCTTTGATAACATCAAGTTAAGACAGACAAATTAGTCCAAAAATGTGAGGGACTGGGTAATGCGGCAAGAAGGAGTTACGGCGTGAGGTTGTTCTGCAGAAGGGAACCGAAAATCGACCGGAAGGAAGACTGGTAGGAATCAAGCGCGAAATAAAGGTGTCCTGATTCACCAGATTCTTGAAGAGTCTCGCTGCCATTGCTCTGCGTCTTAAAGAAAGATCATCTTCGGAATGAATGCCTTGATCCTCAGACATCTGCTTTTAATTTTCTGGAGGCGACTTGAGTCGTAAGAGGAAATTCCTATGAAAACAGGACAGGCATACTCGATCAAACTGCGAATCAGTGCGTTGAAAATGGTCTTAAACTCATCGTCATTTGTAACACACTTCACTCTGCGCAAAATATAAATTCTTTGAGAGCATTTCCTCTCGATGAAATCGATGTGACCTTTCCATCCAAAACGTGTCTTCGAGTATAATGCCAAGAAACTTCAAACTTCTTTGAAACTGGATGAACGGAAAGAGCGATTCGACACTACAGATTTCTTTGAAACTTCCACGATAGTTGATCAAACCGCGAGTTTTGCTCCTGTTCAATGAGAGGCTCTTCTCTTCAGACCATCGCAACACGTTACTTATCTCCGATCTTAAGATGTTAATGCCTTCCATGGCCTTCTCCTTCCGAATGCCGAAACATAAGCACACATCATCCACATACTTAATCATAGACGTTGTTCCTGGATGCAAAAGGAATCAGAGACGACACATACACACCAAACAGATACGGGCCGAGGAGGGAGCCCTGGGGAACCCCACTGGTAACCGTCTTCAGAGAACTGTAGAGCCTTGAAAGCGAACCCGTTGTTGACGATTAAACAAATAATCACCCATGAGACGAACGAAACCCACAGGGAAGACCCACATCCGAGAGCTTTGAGACAAGATCTGAGTGCATTATTCGATCAAATGCTTTCGAATAGTCGAAGCTAATGAAAATTGACGCTCCAATTTGGGGATCATCAAATAGTTTAGTGAGGTTATCATGAACGGCAATTATTGCATGCGTGGTGGAGGATCTCTTTCTGATGCCAAACTGCAACTCGCCCAATGAACGTGTGAGACTAGCTCTGAGATCATTGAGAATAACTCTCTCAGCAAGCTTTGCCGGTATTGAGAGAAGACTTATTGGCCGTGACTCTGAAATGGTGGCATTGCTAGTTTTCGGGATTGGAACAATGTCAACCGTCTTGAAATTTTCTCTGTCGTATACACTCAGTAATCATATGATGAATTGGCTCGGCGAATACTAAAGCGGAACGTTTGTATAACAGCGTCGGGATGCAGTCACTACCAGTTGAGTATGAGGAGAGGTGAGACAGCATTTTCCAAATGTCCGTGACCATCACATTGAGGCAACCTTCCGTCATCCCTCAGTTCCTGTGAAGGTGGAAAGGAGGAAGAGCAGTTAATCACACTGCAGAAGAAATCATTAAATTCGTCAGCGAGCCCATCATTAGTAGAATTACCAGTAGAACGAAAAAGAATTCGGTGAGTGACCCCTCTCAAAATTGACATAGGACACAAGCCCTTGACCGAGCTAGACTTTTTCCTAAAGAAAGCAGCCTTCGCTTTGAATATTTCGCTCTTGACCTTTACTTTGAGGGTGTTATACAATTCCCACTTGCGGTTCCGATAAGCATCCCATCGCTGGTCGATCAGCAGTTTCACTAAGGGAGTCATCCAAGGAGCATCTGTGTTTGTCAAGAATACGACATCTTTAGGTATAATTTCCATGGAATCATAGACAGACCGATAAAAAAGGTTGCATTTTTCTTCTATGTCACTGCACGAGTAGAATCTTTCAAAGTCGTGTGAAAGGAAGTAGTGCTCAAAGTTCAAGACATGCGATTCACGAAAATCATATACATAGTGTTGGCGTACCTCACGACTGGCTTTGCAATTCTTTGATCTAGCTATGACAACATTATGATCGGAGCTCCCAACAGGAGAAGTTATCTCTACCATTGATTCATTGTATAGCCCTTGCAGGCTCTTATCCACAAAAATCAAGTCAAGATTAGCTTCAAGCCGTGTAGGACCGGTGACGATATTGAGTAAAGAAAAATTTAATGTCAGGAAAGCAGAATTATATCTGTTGAAGTCCCCAGCAACCACAAGACGATGATGTGGCAAATTAGCAAGGTGATCATCGACGGAATCAGTAAATGCTCCTGAAAACGAGTGAAAAGTGGCACTGTCAATACCAGGTGGAAGGTAGGCTCCAACAATGACAAGTTTAGGCGAACAGGTTTTGATGCAGCAAATTTTAGCCTCACGAAAAACAGGAAACGACAATTGCTCAGGTTGAAGATTATTCTTGATCCACACCATAACTCCGCCTCGGCCAGAGTCGGAAACCCTATCCTTGCGAAAGCAAACGTATCCTGATATACCAAAAGCTTTAGTGGGGATAGTAGAAGATAAGCAAGTCTCTGTGCATATCACGATGCCAGGATTCCTGCCAGGATCTGAAGTCTGAGGTCATCAAATTTATTGAAAATAGAGCGCAGGTTGGTCAGTAGGATAACAGGCATTTCAGATTTGTTAGCTTTACTCGATTTAAAATCAGAATATAAAAATTTTGAGGAATTTCGTGTGCCGCATGATAGGAGCATTAAAATCAGAAGAGGGTTTCAGGGAACGTCCAAAGAAAGAAAAAGATAAGTGGAGCTCGTGACTGCACATGCAGGTGCGTCAATTAACATGTTGAAGTAGTGATGACTTAAACACTAAGTCGTAATAGTACTGTAGTAGTACTATAGTCCGGACACGTAACATTTAACGAATTCTCTCATAGGCCTAAAGTTTTTGGAGTTTGCGAGTCCCATCAAGTGAAAACGCTAGAAATGACTGGAGCAAGTTTTTTTACTAATTTCTCATTGTACAACAACAGCATGATCGGCAGGCCTTTGAATTGATAAAATTGATGAAGATTTCATTCTCAGCATGGGATGCACGAGACAAGGGTGAGCATGGTGAACATTCGATTCAAGACAAAATCATCAGTGCTTTCCTAATGCTTCCTAAGTCAAATCCTGGTCCACTTTGAGCAATTATCATGTTTGCCAGGAAGCATTTTGTCCAATTGATCATGAAAAGGTGCGCAATTGAAGTTTGAAGTTTAATATCACTCACGTCTTTACAAACCTTCACACAGGCTGACGTTTAGCACTTTACATCGACCGCTAGAAGGCTCTAAACGTCGGAGGACCTGTCTTTCCTTTCCTCATACGTAATGTGATACACCAATGAACGTTTATCGGGAGAGTCCGCATACTTTGTTCTGCCTTGAACACTTTAGAAAAAAGGGAAACCTCTCTCGCCGTTCAACCACGAAGTTTGAAGCCTCCAATAGACTTAAGATACGAATCAGATAATTTTGTTTTGCCCTAGTTCGATATAACAGCTGATTTATGAGACCAACAAATTTCGCCATTCTCTCTTTCATCATCCTTCGAACAATGATCTTTTTGATAGCGCTGTGAGTTATGATTTGGTGATGTCTCGGTCTTTTTTCACATATACAGATATTTTACGTATATTGAGCTGCAAATCTGAGGCGTGGGCAATCATCATCTCTGCCTCACAGTCATTGCTCAGACTAGACAGAGAAAGATGTCCCGCCCTTCAGCGTAGGCGGTAGACAGAGATTGTTAAACACAGCCTTTGTTGAAAAAAAATTGATGCCACTGGCTTCGAAGGAATTATTCTTTAATTTAAAAACCCGATATTTCGGCTTTCTTCGTCAAGGGTCAATTACAGACTGAATGCATGCAAAACAGAACGTGAAAGTCAATGAAGAATGAGAACTATTTACAAATGACACAGATGCAGGACGCGCACACCGGGCTGGTGTGAAGAACACAACATAGAATGCAGACTATGCTTAAAATAAGCCGTAAAAACACATGACTCTTAAATGAAATGCAGCAGTGTCTCACCAATACAATTATTCATTAAAGAAGTACTATTTCTTTGAATGTAAATTGATCCACGTGCACGCCTTAGAAAATGATTACGTTCGGTGTGCAGGATTCTCCAGCTGATATTCTCCTCCACGAATGAATGATGTTCATTGGTGACATGCTGATACACAGCAGAAGAAGGAGGTTTGAGATGTTCTTTAATTCTCGACTTTATTTTTCTTTCTGTTTGGCCAATATATTTTTTCCGACATAGTTGACAAATTACTTCATAAATAACAAATTTGCGGTAACACTGTCCACTTCTGGATGCAATCTGGCATGCCCAACAGTCTCTTTTGCATTTTGGTCGTTCAGGTCTCTTCCTCCATCGATGGCTTAAAGGTCTTTCCGTTTGATAAATCACCCGTATATTGTTGGCAGGATCACATTTTTCAGATAATTTCGATACCTGCCGTTTGACTTTCTCATTGAGATATGGGAGTTTCAGGTACGTGAGTGGCTCAGCTTTCTCTGCTTTGACCGGAGGTACTTGAGCAAGATAATTTTCGACCCAATTCCGAGGATATCCATTAGCTGCAAATCTTGGTCTCAATGCTGAATTTGATTGGGGTACTTGAGATTCAGAGGAATTTCGTATTGTCCTCCAATTTTCTCCGATAAGGAGTGCCCGCTTGCGATTACTTGGAACATGGGCCTGAAAACGCAAACACGTTTGGCTGTGGATGGGTTTCACGTATAATGAAAATTTGAATTCACGAGCCACCTCACACCACTCGACGAATGTATCCAAAAACGGTAGAGTCTGGTTACTTGCTTCCTCAAATGTGAAGGAAATACTTGGATGCGCTTCATTTGCTATCCTCACCAAATCAACCTCAGGATCAAACACGACGAAAATGTCATCAACGTAGCGAGTCCAAAAAATATACCGTTGTTTCGTGTTATCAGTCCTTCAACAAATGACATGAAGATTGAGCATAATGCCGGCACAGCATTATTACCCATAGCGATCCCAGTAGTCTGCTGAAAAAGTTTTGAGTTGAAGATATAAATGTCTTCAGATGCCAAAAGCAGCAATTCACCCAAATCATCAGTGGATAATTGTGGGAATATGGATTCATGCTTGTGCGATTCGCCATTCTAAGGCGTGCACGTGGATCAATTTACATTCAAAGAAATAGTACTTCTTTAATGAATAATTCTATTGGTGAGACACTGCTGCATTTCATTTAAGAGTCATGTGTTTTTACGGCTTATTTTAAGCATAGTCTGCATTCTATGTTGTGTTCTTCACACCAGCCCGGTGTGCGCGTCCTGCATCTGTCATTGGTAAATAGTTCTCATTCTTCATTGACTTTCACGTTCTGTTTTGCATGCATTCAGTCTGTAATTGACCCTTGACGAAGAAAGCCGAAATATCGGGTTTTTTAAATTAAAGAATAATTCCTGCGAAGCCAGTGGCATCAATTTTTTTTCAATTACTCATCCAGGAATGGCCTCATTATACCATATGTAACAGCCTTTGTTGTTTTCTTGATAATGAATAATGAGCTACACCTGCATGACATCAAATATTCATTGTTCACCATATGACTGAAATACATGTACATGAGCAAAGGAATATCGTGATCCATTCCATCTTTTCATCATTAATTGAAAAAGAAGAGGTGTTTCAAAGGCATTTTCTCTTGAACATGAATAGCATTCAAAGCTATCAGTATCTATACATCCACTTTTAAGTTTACAGAAGTCATCACCTTCCCTTGACCTTGAGGATTCTTGACTGTCACGCGCCCCTAGCGTCGAGGGTTGCCACCCATTCAGCCGAACCTGTTAGCCTCCCCATGAATTTTTCCATCATAATCTTCTGTTGGCCCTCCCCCCACTGCGGTGCTTTGAAAAGCGCGCCCTGCTGTGCAGGGCTGCCTATTTCCGGAACTAAAGGTGCAAATTTAAAACAAGATATACTAAATGAAAGCTCTCATCATGACTAGTCAGAATATCATGATAACAATATGTAA
>CAJQUW010015126.1:0-27869 GCA_907163375.1 Prostheceraeus crozeri
TAGTTCAAAAAATTAGTTTTAGGAACATCTCCTGCTAACAAATAGATGAAAAAAGAATGGAGTAAGGAATATTTGAATGTCTGTCTGCAGTTTACTTTGAATAAGCGAGAGAAAATATTGCATGGATTTCATGTGAGTCCATTCTTCAATGCTCAAATAATTTTTACTTCTGTCCATATAGTGTCTGTCGTCTATGTTCCAAGTTCGACGCTTACAAGTTGTTTCCATTTGTTTCTTTAACATTCATGCATTCCACATTTATAGTGCAAAGATTGAACATTCATATCAAGGAAATTTCAAGACAATTTTAGGCCTACTATTGAAAAGAAAATAGATGCAAAGCGAACATCGCTATTATTTATGTTTTGATGAACTCATGCCCTAATGCTCCTCTTAAGTAGGAAATAAACTGGTTATGCAGAGTGCACTATAAGTTTTCCTTAAACGGACAATCTAAAATTCCACCATGAAATCCACGGTATCACTGCAATAGGCCTGTCTGTAAGTAAGTAAGTAAGTAAGTGTTTATTGAGTGATAAATAAAAATCTGACAAAACTATGTTTTTATACAATTTACATTGGAACCCTTTTAACAGAAAAGTTTGATGTGCGGTTTGAGAAAATTCACAAAAAAGCAAAAAAAAATCAGTAAGTGTCATTTATAATCACAGAGGTGAATGGTACAAAGGATGTACGAGATCGTTCAGTTCTGACGAACGGTATGGATATGCTCCTTGAATATGAATGTCTTTTGGGGATGATGGCATTGAGAATGTGGTCTTCATCGTTTTCTATCGACAGGAATAGTTTCTTGCTTTGTGCGTATCTTCGTTTGATCAGTTCGTTTTCAGAGCATTGACATTTTCTCTCATTGTTACGGTAAATGATCTTATGTGCCCGTTTATCAACAATATTTAAGCAATTGGATAGTGTCTTATTCAGACCAACAAAAACAGGACATGCGTATTCGAGTATGGAACGTATATAAGACGTATACAATAAATGCAGTTTCATCGCTTGAAACAAATGGCCAAAGTTTTCTCAAAGCATAAAAACGCTTATTAGCAATCTTTACAATTTTCTGTACATGCTTTGCCCAACTCAATCATGACAAATACGTAAACCCAAAATATCGATGTAGTCCACCACTTTGATGGGAAAATGACATGATGGAGATGTAAAACTTTTCTTGAAACATGATAGCACATTAGATTTTGACATATTTAACTTCAAATCATTAGATTTACACCAGTTAGTCACAAATTCTATTTCACAATTCACATTTTTTTCTATTTCCGACATAAGCTTTGTGGAAACAGGCAATATTAATGTCAAATCATCTGCATACTTGACAAAGTCAGTAGTTTGTAACATGCAGTGAAAGTCCCCAAAAAATGCGGCAAACAAGTACGGGGCTAAAATCGTTCCTTGTGGAACTCCAGATACAATCAGGAAATACTCTGATATGTTTCTATTCAGCTGGACACAGCGTGTCTGTCGGTCAGATAGCTTTTCAACAACATCAGAAAACCTGTTGGTGTGCCAATACGTAATAATTTTTGTATCATCAAGTTATGGTTCAAATTATCAAAAGCTTTATGAATATCAAAGGTCAAAAGGATAGATCCAAAACAATTCACATATCAAAATTTTTACAAAGACTATTCATGATCGATATCAAATGCTGTTGTAGTTGAGCAAACTTTCCGGAACCCATGTTTTTATTTACCAAATGATTTTTCAAGATCTGGGCCTATTTTTTCAAGAATAATACGTTCACATATCTTGGATGGTAACATTGTTTGAGATATAGGTCGTAGTTTAGATAACGAGATATTCCTTTCTTTAGGGACAGGAGTTATAGTCATTTTTTTCCAGTCGCTTGGGAATATGCGCGTATCTATTATAGATTGATAAATATGAGTCAAAGGAAATGTTATCGAATCAGCAAGTCGTTTGTATAATGACGATGGGATATTTGGATCACCAGAGAACTTGTTTTCCTTCACCTTTAGGAGTAATCGCATTACATCAGCTTCTTTTATTATCAAATGCCAACCATCGTCATCCAGGTCACACTCTGGCAAAGAAGAGTTGAAGTTCTGTGTCGAATGAAAATGTTTCGTAATCATTGAGAGTGTGTTTTTTATGCCTCCGTTCTTGGTAATGAATGAGTTGAAATAAGCATTAGTTTGTTTCGTTGTATCTTTAGTGGTTGATAACAACTTCCATAACCCGTTGGAATTACTTTTTATTTTTTCTGCGAATTTTGTCTTGCATTTAAGTACCTCTATTTTGACTTTTTCCTTCAAGTGATTATACTTGCTCCAGTTTTTCGTTCGAAATGCTTCCCATCTATCGTTGATCAGTTTTTTCGTAACAGGAGTAAGCCAATCCTTATCATGAGACGTCATCAGAATCGTTTCTCGTGGTATATGAATATCGATAAGGGTTGATACTACATCATGAAAGTAGGACCATTTGATGTTTACATCATCTACATTTAGCAAAAATGACCAATCAAATCGCTTTATAGCGTCATTCAAAATCTCTATGTTGCTATATCGAAAATCAAAGACATTTTGTAAATGAAACGTTTGATTGAGATATTTGTTATCGCATGCATCAGGATAGACAGTAAGGAACACGTGGTCAGCATTACCAACTGGGGAGTCAAAATTAACATTTTCTTTAGGGTACTGTCTGTAAGATCTTCAGAAATCAGAATGTGGTCAAGTATATTATTACCTCGAGTAGGCTTTGTAATAAGGTCAAACACATCAATAGTGTCACATAACTTTCTCGTATCAAAGTGATTAAAATCACCTACAATTATAAAATTGTACTGAGGCTTATTACACAGTAAGGTGTCAAACATATTAACAATGAATTCGTGTACCTGATAAAGCTCATTGCTGTTACAAGATGGCGGTATATAAATGCACAAAACATACAAAGACAGACGAGGCAACTCAATGACATTGCATGAAACTTTATGAACAGTTGCAAGATTAACAGTTATTTCGTTGGAGACGATAGTACTTTTAACATAAATAATGTTACCACCACCGCGTCTCCCACTTCTATCGTTTCTGTACATATAGTATCCGTCTAAAGATACAATAGAATCACTGATGTTATCATGTAGCCAGCTTTCAGTAATGCATAGAATATCAGGCTTTTTCATTTTCATTAAGATTGCGAGCTCGTCAATTTTCGGGAGCAAAGACTGGATATTTGTCAATGATAAAACTGGGTATTTTTGAGAGTCAGAGGTGAGATAAAAATTCTTTAGTGAAACTTTGAATTGGAGGTGGTCATATTACTTCTGTTTATCACTTTACCTCTAAAAATGATAACGTCTTGTCCATTATCTCTTTTGACCTTCAGCTCTTCTCTGAGCTTACGATACTCAATTTGTTGCATCGGCGTTCTGTCGGGATGAATGTATACTTTTTTATGCTCGACAAATTTACTCAAAAAATCGTGCATTCTGCAGCATTTTAGTCTTTGCTGTATCATCATTCAGTCTAACTCTCATAGGTCGGTCTACACCGCGAATCTTACCAATGCGAGTAGTACTGTTGACGTCTATGTGTTGCAATTTCAACTTTGAAATAATTTCTTTGACTTGTTCCTCATCATGCTCCTTTCTTTCATCAATAGTGATCGAATTCAATTCAGGAATACCTCGAACTATAACGTTAGTCCTTCGGTGATTTCGCTGCTCAATTTCGTCCATGATTTCTTGAGTACCATGTAATTGAAAACTCATTACATCATTTGATAACTTTGTTATCTTTTCTTCGTGTTTTTCTTGAACTTTTCTTAAGTCTTGAATTTCTCCTTCGAACCTATCTATTTTTGCCTCCACAACCAATAACTTTATTCAAGAGATTATCGATATCTGATCTAAGTCTGACGATTATTTCATCTTTTGCTGTTTTAATCAGCTGTTTGATGTCATTGACATTCAGTGTATGATCGCAAGAGTTCGATCGCAGACTACGCTTTGGTGTGTTTGTCATAATTGCGTCAGTTAACAGCTTGCGGGAACTTCAGGGTCACTTAATTGTTTAATGAATATGACGTCACAAAAAAAATCGATATCTTCAGAAATTTTGGTCAGGGTAGTCTCTACACCTTTACGAGGAATCAGCTGATAACCTTGAAACACAGATTATTTCAGTGTGTACAATCGATATGCTTAGTAAACGTCATACAAGGGTGTGTACAATTGCTTTGAAAGAGTGTCGAAGAAGCACTGAATAATCAAAGATACACCACTATAAATAGATCCAATTATAGAATAATGGCACGAACTGACGGGAATCCGATGAATGAATGAAATATAGCTTTGACAAACAGCAGCGAATGAAATGTAAGCACCGATCAGCCAACTCAGACGATGACAATAATTAACGCTGATCCCATGAGAATGCCAACGAATTACAAAAAAAAGATAGCACTAAGACACAGATCACTACTTCAGCTATCCGCAGGTACAAAACTCAATACAAATGACCATATAAACACGACAGAAAAATGGAAAACAGCGATGAACTAAGAGACACAAGAGCGCACGACCGCACACCAGCAAAACTACATAGAATTTTCTGTGCAATGCGTTGCAATCAACATGGACGAAGTTATTTCTGAATTTTTATCAATTCGCGTGCTGCAAGATCTCAGCTTCAAATCACCTTAGAAAATTTACCTCAGTTCTTTCAGTAAGCTTGATGAGTCTCTTTACTCGATTATTTTGTTCTTTAGACATAGAATCTACTGTTTTACAAGAAAAATGTTTTGAAAATTCCTGGGAACATGTCCTTATTGAGAAATCTTTATGTATCAAGTAATGCCCCAGTTTTTACTAAATAAAACTAAAAATAACTGAAAGTGAATTTCATCCTCGGCATACTTCAAATCGGGACAGTCAAATGAAACTTTCAGGACGTCGAGATAAATGCGCTCAAATCGGGACATGTGGACACATGCATGTAGCTCTAGCTCTGTGAATCCTATGCTACTTCCAGACAGGATCAGATACACGCTAAAGGCTGGTTGTTAATTTTTGTGTATATTTTTTCAAACGTGGTATTTGTCTGCATGTGCAAGAAACGCGAATATCAACATCTGAAGATATTCCATAGTGGAATGCTGATCGGAATTTTTCTTCTATATCAGACAAGTCTTTCATTACACTTTCAGGTCCGTTAGCAACTTGCAAATATAATTCAACAATGTTCAATCTATTATCAGCGTGCGATTATGCATGACGTACAAAATATTTATTTTCTTCTCTTACTTGACTTTAATTTTTTAAACTAATGCTGAGAAAGATGTCTTTTAACGCTTCGGTCATTCAGTGTGACAATCTGATTTAATACTGATTTATGCATGTGTGTTCAAATTTGATAAACTTTAATCCACTAACAGTGTCACGATATCTAACTATTCACTACATTTCCTTATAGCTCGTTTTCTATCATCTCCATGATCAGATTTTGTTTCTGCATTTATTGAGTTTATTTTCTGTCAACGCCTTAGTAAGTGGCCTTCTTTGTGATGCCAGTTGTTTTTATTCATTATAGGCGTAGATATGTCGACAAATTTAATGTAATCAATCAGTTAAACTAACATTGTCTCAGCAAGTGACTTAAACGTTTAATGGCCTCTTGTGTGTCTTTCTAATATCATAAACTTGAACCTTGTTTTTAGTTCCAAAACTAGGTAAACATCTTTGGTTTATGATGGGCTTTCAGATGATTTGCAACGTATTGCGGTCAGCACCCAAGTTTGTCTGAATATGTGCATGAATTTAACTTCTTAGGCCAGTGTTTCTCAACATCACGGACTAAGCCCTCACCTCAAGTGAACTGTGTGGACTAAGACACATATAAATAAATACGTATCTATCAAGCGCAACAGTATCTATTTAATCGCGCTGAAGTGCAATTTAGCATTTCTGTCTCAAATTTAGTTTCGACACATGATGTCCTATAAGTCCTGCATAAAGAATGATCGCCAGTCAGATGTTACTAGTTATTACGAAACATCTAGTAAACCAAAAAAAAATTATGTATGTAGCCTATACAATATCAGTATACAATACAGCAGCACGTCAACTGAGCGACCCAATTGGAATAACGAATTCTTTAGGCAGCCGCGAAAAATCTGTGAATACAATGCGTCACCCTTGTGGTGGATAGCTGACGCTGACTGAATCGTGCGATCGTAATTTACAGTAAAGTTGCACCATCATTAGGCTGTAGGCACATGATCTGTAGATGCTTTCTATGCTAATCATATTGAAGAAATACTTCTTCGACTCTGAGACAGTGTCATCATATCAATAAACCAAGTCAAAGATAGTGAAAGACGTCTTTTGGACCAAATCCTCCATTGATTCAGCATTTTATACCAAAAGCGATCTCTAGTTCACTTTAACTTTGCTGACTAAACTGACTGACCTGTTCCGTGGACTTAGGCATATACCTCTCATTGACTTTCATATTCCCCTTCAGTATATTTCAGTAGGTAACTTGTTCGATTAACGATGATGCTTTGGCTATCATTCCCTGTATTTCCTTGTTCGAAGCTAAAATGGTCAGTAATGGGCAAAAGACCGTTCCAGGCCACCATAAAATTCAAAAAAATAGTATCTTTAAAAACGACATAAATTCATGAATTTGAACCCTTTTTCAGGTTTTTAAGACCTAAATACATGAATTTAGTCCATTCAAAAAGTACCATTTTTGAAAAAATGGTACTTTTTAAAAACGACATAAATTCATGAATTTGAACCCTTTTTCAGGTTATGAAGACCTAAATTCACAAATTTGGGCGTTTTTAAAAATACCCAATTTTCAAATTTTTCAAAATCTCAAATTTGAGAATTACAATTTTCACCGCTTAAATCATGACCGTTCCAGGACACCGAAAATTAGTATTTTTAAAAACGTCTTTTAAATCCATTTTTCAGGTTTTTAAAATATATCATGTGACTAAAAATATTTCTTTAAAAATGGAAGAAACAAAAGTGGAAGGAACTTCAGAAATGGAAGGAACCTCAAGAATATATCCTTCGTTATCATATGAAACGTAGTTCTACTTTAATGGACATTGAAAAGATTAACATTGAAAAAATGAATAAAGAAAAAACACAAAGATAGAGTTAGGTATATGAAAGATAAGGAATCTCAATTATTATTAAGATTAGAGCATTATAAAAAATTAAGAAAGAGATGGACTAAAGTTAAGAATGTAACACAAGGAATTGGCATATTCTTAACATAAGTTTAGGTGCTTTAACAATTGTTATAATCTTCAGTGTTTTAGTAATTCCAGTAGTTGCTACAGCTTTAACAGGTACGGGTGTTTTTGCAACTTCACTTGTTACAATGTTAGATAAATCTTTAATAACTAAGAAACGAAAATCATTAAAAACTAAGCATTTACATATTAAAGAAGTCTATGATAAACTACATTACTACTTTCAAAGAGTATGTGATGATAATGTTATTACGTTAGATGAGATTGAAAAATTTGATCAAATAGCTAATGAAGTAAATCAAATATCCTTTCAATTACAGTCCGAAAAAGTTGATGATAAGAATAGACAGGATGGCAAAATTTCTAGTGATGGTAAAATTTCTAATGAAGAAAATAACAAATTTTTTTTAGAAGAGCTAAAAACTTTAAGCGAAAATTTAAGCAAAACTTTATTGAACAAAACTTTATTAAACAAAACTTAAAACGAGAAAACTTTAAACGAAAAGATGTCAAACAACAAAGCAATAAAAAAATAATTTGTTCAGTAAAATGTTTTTGTTGTATTCCAATGTTACCACAAAATTCAAATATTATATTTTAAAAATGGATAAAATTAGAACTGATAATTTTAAAAGAATAAAACAATTAGAAGAGTTAATAAAACAAAGAAATATTATGAAAGAAAATCATCTTCAACATAGAATGATAAAAGCTGGTATTCAATCTGATATGTTTGAAAAAATGCAGCAAACCGAGCAAGTAAAAACTGATTTTGAAAAAACTATGAAACCATTTAAAACTCTTGAAAAAGAAAGTACAAATAATGATAAACAAATTGATATAACAGATCCAGAGCACAAAACTATATTAGATGACTATGGATTACTAGAATCAAACATTAATAAGAAATTACCAAAATCTATGCAATTTGAACATTCTATTTCATTTATAGATGGAAAAACAATACCTAGATTTTATCTCGGACAAAAAGAAATATTTCCACAACCTTTTCGAGGTTATAATTTTTTCACCAGATAAATCTCCTTTTAATTTAGATAGAAATTTTGTTAATCTTTTAAGAGGAGCAGATTTAAATAATTATGCTGTAGAAGATCTCATAAAATATAAAGCTATGTTAGACAGAGTTGGTGCAGTAAAATCTCTTAGACGTTATAAACAATTAGAAAATTGATTATCAACGGAGTTAAAGTAGGGAAAGGTTTATCTGAAAAACAGAAAAACTGAAACAACTGTATTTTTACCAGATGATCCACAAGAATTACTAAATAGATTAAATATTTTAATATCTGCAATAAAAGAAGGACATAATTCTAGTTTCAATGAAATTCATGCTATATTGAAAAGACTGTTAGAAAAGAAGATTCTAAATGAAGAGGATTATAAAAGTATAACGAACCGAATGTTCTAGGGCTTCGCCCGTAGCTGAAATATGTTGTTGTTTTTAATTTTTTATAAAAAAAAATATTTCATAAAAAAATATTTATTTAATTTTTTAGTTTAAAAATGTGTTCAGCAGATTTAGACAAAATTAATAATCATTTAGAAAATTTGACAGAGATTTGGGTTCATCAAAATTTAGTACGACGTTAAAAATTATAACAACTACTTCATCACACACTTGTAATTTAGAACCCATTCTACATTTGGAACAAAATAAAAATTATCAAATTGCATTGACTAGTTTCTCTACATTTAACACTATTCAAAACGTTATCAAAGATGTGAATGATCAATTTAGATATTCTACTGATAAAGGCAAAACATGGAAAATACTAACTTTTCTTCCTGGTTCTTACGAAGTTGAAACAATATCAAATGAAATTAAGAGACATTTAGGTATATCATTTAAAGATAAGAAACAATTACATTTTGCAGTTGAACCGGCAGTTAATAAATTTTCTCTTACTTTAGACGAAAATCATCAAGTTGATTTTAATCATGATAGATCATTGTCAAAGCTATTAGGATTTAATAAACAAACCTATAGTCAAGGTTATCATTTAGGTGAGAAGATTCCAAAAATAACTGAAATAAATTCAATTGTTGTACATTGTGACATTATTGAAGGAGGATATATAAATGGTAAATTATCAAATTTAATATTCAGTTTTCCAGCTTTTACTGTACCCATTGGTTATAGATTAAATGTAATTCCACAAACATTAATATATTTTCCTATTACAAGAAAAACTATTAACAACATTGGCATTAGAATCACTGATGAAAAAGGACAAGAAATAAATTTTGGAGGTGAAGAGATTATGATAGATCTTTTGGTTCGAGAGGTATAAACTCCCACGCGAAGCTAGAGAAGTTTAATTTTCTTCTTCTTTAGAAACAAAAAATAAAAAAAAATAAAAATAATTTTTTTTATTAAAAAATGAGTGAAGTACCCCCATTAAACAAAAAAAAACTTAAATTTAATCATCATCCAAATTTATCTAATAAAGTTTTGTCAGTTATTTGTGGAAGATCAGGTTGTGGAAAAACATATCTATTATTTAAAATTTTAACGACTCCAAATTTTTTGGATTATAACAATCTTATAATTTATACAACAACAGCAGAACAACCCGTCTATCAATTTTTAAAATATGGATTTGAAAATAATCTTAAAAAAACAGCAATTGCTTCATTATTCAAAGAATATGAAAAATCTGAAGATGAAGAAGAAATAAGTTCGTGGTGTGAAGAAGCAGCAAAAAATAATCAGTTAGTAGAATCTAATAAAAATAACCATATAAAGATACAATTAATAGATGATAGTGGTAATATGCAAGATCCTAGTAAACTAGATAAAACAATGAAACATTGTGTAATTTTTGATGATTGTGTTAATGATAGAAATCAGTCAGTTCAGAGAAATTATTTCACAAGAGGTAGACATAATAACTGTAGTGTATTTTATTTAACACAAAGTATATATTCATTAGACGGAAGTGTTATTAGAAAGAATGCAAATATATTTATACTATTTGAAATAAATGCAAGAAACTTAAGTGATTTGTTAAGAGATTTATGCGTAAGAAATAAAGATGAATTTAAACAATCGTGTAATAATGCTTGGTCAAAAGATTATGGCTTCATTACAATTAATATTGATAAAAAAATTCATGAAAGAGTTATAGAAAATATTTTCGCGGAGTGATAAAAATATACAAATATAGTGTTATAATATTTTTTTATTTTATGTATATATGAAATTTGTCTATCTTAGAAATTAGAAAATTAAAAAGGTTCAGTAGTTATTCCATCAGGTAAAATTTTTCTTTTATCATCAAATGGATCTAATGCTAATTTATGTTCTTCTTTTAAATACATGTTATGTTTTTTTGAATTAAGTCTATAATTACATGCTGTTTTTATTTCATTATTAAATAATACATTTTTATAATCTTGAAATGTTATTTGATTAGCCACTGTTGCCTTTGAAATTCCTTTTAATGTTTTATGTGTTTTAATATTATTAGTTGTATCATAACAGTAACATTTAGATTTTAAAAATATAGCTTCTGTTATGAAATCTTCATTTCCTTCTAATTCATCTTTTACTTTACATAAATCAGAAGGATGAATGATATCTTTTATTTTATTAATTTCTTCATCAAATGTAGAATTATACGGTATTGTTAATTCTAAGAAAACAGAATCGGTATCTGTAAAGTGTAATTTATAGTTTTTGCCATAAGCAGTTGCTAAATAATCATATATAAATTTATACATAAATAGTTTAGCTAATTCTAATATAGTGAAACCAATGAAATTAAACTTATCATGTTTTACGCTGATTCGACGTAAATGTACAGCACATAGTTCATCACTAAATCTAGTAGTTCTTTTATATGTAGGTTTCCTTGTTAAATTTTGAAACCTATCTTTATCATAAACTATTTCAATATTTTGTCTATTACGCACATTTTCTAAAGTCTTACCATAAAATGCATTATTCATTAATTTGAAGAACACGTTTCCAAAATCATCTTTATTTCTTTTAGCTATTTTGCGTTTTTCAATATTGAACTCTATATAATTTTTTAACCACCTAGATTTTTGATAAAATAGTTTTCGATGTATTTTGGTGAGAATCATTCCATGATCTAAATACCAATCTAGCATTCTTCCTTCAACAACATACTTTCCTTTATTGCTTTGTGTTAACATAAGTTTTTTTGTTGGTCTGTATTTTTTAGGAATTAAAGATTTTTGATAATCTGAAAAATCTTCTATATTAGGAATTTTGTTTACGGGACAGAAAGGAAAATATTTTGTTTTATCTTTTATTTTATCAGGGTATACTAAATCAACTTCATATATATAACCATGATTATAATTTCCATCATATGTTTTTTGATAATCTAGAATATTACACCATGACATTTCACCTGTTGGTAATTCTTGTATCATGCAAGAAGAATATAAGCTATTAAAATCATAATATAACAAATAGTTTTCTCTCATGAATTCATCAATTGCATTTTCACGTTCTACTCCTTCTCGTTTCGTTCGAAAAATTTCTAATATTTTTTCTTTTTCTTCTGGAGATAAAGGTTTCATTATTCCATAATCATCAGGATTTACTTTCTTATTATAACATTTAACATATCTATTACCTAAAACTGATGAAACTCCACCTCTAATTCCAGATTCAAAAAATAATAATTTATCATATGTATTTTCTTTATAATGTTTAAGTTTAACATTTGTATGTTTTAATCCTGCTAACCATGTTAAACCTGGTGTAGAATAACAATAACATGGATCTATTCCGTAATATTCTAAACACACATCACGAAAGTTTTCAAAAAGATCAGCTAGTATTAATACATCTATCTGTAGATATTTCATTGTATAATCATACATTGTTTTACAATTTAACTCTCTCCAATTTTTTTCAGCTTCTGCATAGTCTTCGTCAGATAATTTTGATTGTTTTAATGTTGATTTAAATTTATTTATTGGAGGAAGTTGTTTTTCTTCCATAATTTTATTCACAGAATTAAAATCAGTCTTCGACTGTGAACCACAGGTTTTATCTCCAGTTATATCAGTCTTCGACTGTGAGCCACAGGTTAAATATTCATACGGAAATATGCCTTTTAAAGGTTTTAAATTATATTTATTTAATATTTTACATTGTTCAGATTTCAAAGTTTTTTCCCATAACATCTAATGAATAAGGAGTAAAAAATCTAAATGCATCTAAAATTCTAATGCAACCTAATTGCATTGAAAAATATTCTTCCTCTGTTTTACATAGTACATTTATTTGTTGTTGTTGTAATTTTTCAGATGAAAATAAATCTTTCATTACTAGATGGAAATCATATTTAGAACCATTATAGAAATATAAAGGAACAAAGTTATATTTAAATTTATTAGCATTAATATTACAAGAATTATGTGCTGCACCTCTATATAATCCATTTAGATGATCATGATCTTTTACCTTGACGGCAGAGCCGTCGCTTCGCCTATCAAGATATCTACCTTTGCCATTTTTATAATTTTTTGTAAATTCTCTTCCACAGTAATAACATTTTGTTTCATTAATAAAATTTAATTTTTCTTTTTCTGTTAATGGCATCATCGGTATATTTGTTTCAAGCAATTGTGAAAAATAATTTTGTAATTCTTCTACTTTCTTTGTAAACATTTCTGAACTATCTTCACCATAGTATTGAAAATATTCTGATTTAAATAATTCAGGATAATTTGAATGAATGTACATTCCCCAACATAATGGTTTTTGTTCAAATAAATATTTTTCTTTACTTTGTTCAATGCACTTTTTTCATAATTAAAAACCGAAGGTTCTAGGGCTTGGCCCGTACCATTTTCAGAATTATAATTTTCAGAATCGGGTGAAGCCCTGGAACTTTCCGTTCGATTTTGTGTCATGTTAACATTATAAGCTTCAAAATCACAATAAATAGTAAAGGGTACTTTATTTTTAAAATACCATTTATTATATTCTAAATAATCATCTTTTGGAAATGTGTTTCTGACTGCTTCATTTTGTTGACAATTCTCCAAATGTCTATTCATTTCTTCTTTAGTTCTAAAACTTGTCATACATTGAAGACAAGGAAAATTTGTATTATCTGAAGTTTTTGTGAATATAGAAACATCTTTACACAATATAAAATGACCCTGATAATATAATATATTCGCTTGTGCTGGTTGTTTTGTTTGTTTTAATTTTTCAAATTTATCTTGATATATTTCATGTGTTTCATTAATTTCTTTTGCAAGATTAAATGTATTTCGATGAAAATTTTGATTTAATATTTGTAGCTGATAACTATATTCTTTATCATATTGTTCTTTATATTGTTGTAGACATTTTTTTTAAAGATTCATTTATTTTTTGATTGGTTTCATTTTCTTCATTATTTAATTCTTTATTGTCATCATTTAATTTTTGAATCGTTTCTATCTTATTTTCATATTTATGGTCATATTCTTGTGCTAATATTTTTGTTTGTTGTTGATAATCTGTTTTACATTTTTGTAAACTTTCATTTAAATTTTGTAATTTTTGTTGATATTCTAAAGATAAAGATGAATAGTCGGAATCATAATCATAATTATAATTACGTCCTTTATAATTATTATGACTAATCATTATTGGTGATAGTGTTTTAACAAGTTCAAATTTTTCAGTACATATTATATTTCCTTGGTAAAAAATATTATGATGCATGTAATTTCCTCTATCATTATATACTATTTCTGATTGACATAAATTTTTATTATTCAAATAAAATTTTTTTGAATCTGAGTAAAGTGATTTTAATTACTTTATTATTATTATAAAGTAATTTTACCAATAGAAACATAATTCACATTTAATTCAAAAACATTTACTTCTATTAAATTTTTATTCTTTTTATGAAACTTAATTAATCTATTATAATCATATGGAAATTCATGTAAGCCATCAGAAAGATCAAATTCATTTATGTATTCTTCTTTATTATAATGACTTAGTCTTTCTTTATGATATTCTGCAGGATGTAAATGTGCTATAATACTCCACAGAAAACAATAATCATCTTCATTTTTTATGTTGATTATTTGTGGTGAACTGAAAGGTAAAGGAACATAACTACCACCAGTATTATTTTTATATTTATCAATTACTATTTTCTTAGATAGTATTTTAACAAATCTCCAACCAGATTCACGTAACTGGGCTTCAATTATACAATTTTCTAATTTAAGTATCATCGATTCAAATATGGGTTGTATATCATTTACATTATGAATTTCTTGTGAATTTGTAAAATGTCCTTGTATTATTTCTTCAGGAATTCCATCAGGTCCATTTTTTGTATAAAGTACTTCTACATTCATATAACATTTGAAAGATTTCTTAAATATCTTATAAAAGTTGGTTAGAATATCAGAAAAAGTTTTATCGGTTTCATTATATTCAAAAGACTGATTAAATAAATATTTTATATTTGCTAAGGCTTCATCGGTTCGTTCAGCTTCATCAAATTCATCAGTATCGCTAAATAAATATCTTCCATCTGGTACGGGCGAAGCCCTAGAACCTTCGGTTTGTATGGTCTCATCTTCACTATTAAAAACTTTTTTATATTCCGAATGTGAATAATCATCAAACATTTTTTTAACTTTTATATCAGTAGGCAATGTTTCTAGATAGTTTTTATAACTATTTAATTTTAATATATTTCCTTCATCAACTCGTTCTACATTTTGTAAATGCAATTTACTATTTAAATGAGATTGATAACTTCTATTTGTTTGCAACTTTTTTTTACATAAGACACAATAAAACTTGGTATTTTCCATTTTTTTTATTTTTTTAGAGAAAATTTAAGAAAAAATTTGTGTTTTAATTTTAGATATAAACATTCTAATATCAAGGACTTCAGTGTTATTTTATATTATTATATATTTCACGTTCTTTAGTTATTTTTTTCTTTATCACATTAATTTTTATCATATTAAGTTTTATCATATTAAGTTTTATCATATTAAGTTTCATCATATAATGTTTTATCAAAAGATAATTTAAATTTTTTTTCACTAACTATTGATTCTTCATCATCATCATCAATTGATTCTTCATCATCATCATAAATTGTTTCTTCATCATCATAAATTACACTTTTTGGTATAGGATGCCCTTCCATGATAGGATACCATTCTCTTATTGGAATATCTAACTCTAAATTACATTTTTTATCTGATAATAATATAATAGAGAAAAATATTGGTCTTTGATCTCTTTTGGAAAATTTAATAACACCACCATAATCTGAATCACTTTTAGTTTTTATTAAAGATGATAAAATTTTAAATTGAGTAGATGTAAATCCTAATTTAAATTTTGTAGACCCGACACATAGTTGTCTAACAGTATCTTCAACTATGCCATCATTATTATTTTCAATTGTAAGAAAATGAAATTTAGATAAATTTTTATAATTACTAATATTTTTATAATCTTTTTTACCCTTTACACCTTTTTCAGATGTTACAGAATCATCATTATTATCACAAGATTCTTTAATATGATTCAGAGGATTATTATGATTATGATTATGGTCATTGTTAATAGTATAAGGTGTTGTCCACATATAAATTTTTTCTTGTTGAGCCAAACCATTTATATAAGATTTTAATAAATTAATATTTAAGTTTGAATATAATCCTATATACGTATCATCATCATATCTTTGCGGCATTTCTAATGTTTCTTGTTTATAAATTGTGTCTCTATAATAAACTTGACATAATAATTCTTTATTATGTTTTTTACTCTCTATGTGAATGTTATATTGATTTTGATCGTCAACAAATAATCTAATTTTTTCTTTCGAAAAAGATTTTAATTTTTTAACTAATTCTTTAATATTGATATAATTAATAATTTTAGTTTCTATCCAATCAGTATTACTAATTGGTAACACTGCTCTAATAAATCCATAAACATTATTATGACCTATTATAACCATATTTTCTTTATTTAATTCCACATAAGCTACATCATTATATTTACTAACAATATCCATAAATTTAATAAATGGATCCCCCGGAAATAAACAATAATTAGTTTCTATAGAAGGTAAACCTAGGTCTGTTCTCTAAATATTTCGGCTTGTAATTGAAATAAAATATTAACATCTATACATGGATTATTATTATTATTATTATCAAAACATTTATTTTCAAATCCCGTTGATCTCGTCGAATAAGAAGAACAGGATGATGCGGGCGAATATAATTTTTTTAAATTTGGATTTTCCATTTTTTTATTTTTATTAGAAAAAATTTTATTTTTTTATTTTTATTAGAAAAAATTTTATTTTTTTATTTTTATTAGAAAAAATTTTATTTTTTTATTGTTAAAAAATGATGTTACCAAATGTTGGTGGAGGTGCATATATCCCGAATAATCGTGAATTAGAAATAGAGATAGAAAATTATATCATGAAAAATGGAGACGTTTTATCTGGTCCATTGCATCTTTCTATTCTTCCGCAACAAAATACAGAGTTGACAAATAAACAATATGTTGATACACAAATCAATGACTTAAAAGAAAAATATATAAACGATGTTTTGGTTCCACTGATGAATGAATTAAAGTTGCTAAAACTTAATGACAAATGATTAAACGAAAAATTATTAAAACTTGATAAAAAGGATAGAGAGCTAGAAGCAGATATAGCAAAACTTTTTAAAAAGATTTCTGAACAATCAAAAATTTTAATATTACTTTCTATAAATTTAAAATCTGCAGTCATTAAAAATAAACATCAGATAAAAATGTTAAAAGAACAATTAGAAGATGAAATAGAAAAACTTCCTGAAAGAATTAAAAAAAATTTAAAGCAGTTACAAACTACATTCCAAAAAAGTGTTGATGAATTAAGTTCTAAAATTACTCAACAAATGAAAAAGATGAATAGAATAATAAATGAAGTAAACTCACTTAATGAAAAAGTTGATAAAATGAAAAATCTGAAAATCAATTTAGAAAATGAATTAAAGAAAAATTTACAAGAAAACTCTAAAGAAAATAAAGAACAGTTAGATGCTGTTAAAAGACAATTAGATGTTCTTAAAATTAAGTTAAATGCACTTAAAACGGCGTTGAAGATGAATCAGGAGAAAATGCAAGTTAATAGAAAAGAAATTAAAGTACATCACACGCTGCTTGACGCAATAGATAAAGTGCAACAGTCAATTAATAAAGTTATCTCGAAGTTGTTGTCCATTCACAAACGTAAATCTTAACACGTAGATATTTTTCCCCAAAAATCAAATTTAACCCTTTGGGGTTTTGTGGTATAAATATGCACCACATAAGTAAACCCATCTTTATGTAATTGTAATGATAACATTTAACAAAATCTATCTATATATCGTACAAACACAATCTAAAAAATATATTTAAAGTGATATTTCATTCCAAATGATATATTTAATGTTTGTTTGTCTTCGTAATAGATGATGATCTTTCGAAATCAATTTCAATTTCGACACCTGTTGATTCAGAGTGATATTTTCGGACAAGTAAGTGATTCAACATTACTCTTTCTACGTATTATCCGAGTATATTACAGTACTTTCTAAATACATATATCAGCAATCGTATATGATCAACTGATTTAGCGTAATTGAATGAAAAAAACAGGTGGTACAAAAATACACCACAAAACGGAAAGAGAATTTTACATTGCAATAAAGTAAAATTCATATCTTGCTAATAGTCAGGGATAAGACACAGGTTTACTAACTGTAAAACCTACAGAGTAATAAAGAACAATATTATCAATATCAAACAGATTCTGCATCGAGTAAAAATATTAAATTTCTGAATAATGGAACTAAAATCATTTTGAAGTCTGCAAAAATAGAGAGTTCAGCAGCGGGATTCGAACCCGCTAATTTTACTTGTGCTGTGTCGGTGTTATCCACTACACCACTGGAACACGCATGTAACTGATTGAGCACGCGGTTTATATTACGGCTTATCAGTTACTTATCAGTGTCTCAAGTAGTAGGAATTTTACATAAAATCGGATTTAGTACAAAATTTACATTTCATGAAGATCCATGTATTGTTTGGTCAGACCTACTGATTTTTTATAGTTACTGTTTCTAAACATACTCGCATACAGTGCTATAAGCGTGCATGTGTAGCCTGCATACAATGCATATTAGAGAATAAACATTATGCTTTTTTTCAGGAATGTCAAGGGCGAATGTGAGAGTCGTTCATTCAAGGAGGGGAGCTGCTCAAGCTGCAATTGCCCTGCTATATGCTGACAATAGTGACGAGGAAATTGAACCATTAGACGATGAAGACGAATCTTTCATCACTGATGACCAGACAGTCGAGGCTGATGAAACAATTATTGGCAATGAAGAAAGTGAAGACGAAGATGAACTAGAAGGCGAAACAACGAACACCACAAGCTTGAATTGGACTCAAATATATAAGATGAAATCAGTTGAAGTAACGAATCCTATTTCTTTCGGCAGCGTAAAAATCGATTCTGAGCTAAGTGAAGCTGCAACACCTTACGAAGTGTTTGAGAAAACGTTTCAGGTTCAAAAATTGATAGAAGAAGTAATCCTACCCCAGTCCGTTTTATATGCCAACAGAAAAGGAGTTGACCTGAATACCAATACTGAAGAAATGAAGGCGCTACTTGGCCTCCATATACTGATGGGATATAATAAATTGCCTGAGTTGAGAGACTATTGGAAGCAAGATGACGATCTTCATGTCAGCAAAGTTTCCCAAACCATGACCAGCAGAAGATTTGAGATCCTGAGAGCTCATTTGCACTTCAATGACAATGAAGCAGAACATTCTGGAAGGTCCTGGAAAATTCAGCCAGTCCTGGATCATGCCAACATGGTTTTTCAAGATGCTTATGAATACGAAGAAGAGCTTTCGATAGATGAGCATATGGTGAAATTCAAGGGAAACAATTCCAACAAACAATACATGAGAGGAAAACCGACTCCATGGGGTTTCAAAGAGTGGATTCTGGCGGCAGCTAAATCTGGTTATGCTTATCAGATACATCTGTATACTGGAAAGGATACAGGAAACTCCAATCTTGGCTTGGGAGAACAGGTCGTTACGAAGCTGAGCCAGTGTGTGGAAGGAACTGGATGTGTGATTGGAATGGATAACTTTTTCACTTCCATCAATCTTCTTGAAGACCTCCATGCAAAAGGAATCAAAGCTATTGGAACAATTCGTTCTCATCGGAAGGGCCTGCCTCCAAAAGCAAAAGAAGTAAAGAAGATGAAAGAAGGAGAAACTCACTCTTTTGTCTCGCAGAATGAAAAGGTTTCCGTGTGCCTATGGATGGACAAGCGACCAGTCCTAATCGCGTCTAACTTCGTTGATCCCTCACAGACAACAGTTGTTGAAAGAAGGAGACGAGGGCAACCTGGAAAACAGCCGAAGACCATCCCATCTGTTGTCGTGCAATACAATTCAGCGATGCAGGGTGTTGATTTGTGCGATCAAAAGAAAGTTTCGTACGAGATCGGCCACAGATCCCCAAAGAAGTACTACCTTCGTCTATTCTTCGATCTTTTGGACATGGCTATCAACAATGCATATGTTGTCTACTGCTCTAGGAAACTGGGAAAGATGTCATCGTACGAATTTCGACGATCAGTGGCAAACAGCATGATTCGTGGATTCTCAAGTAGAGAAAGAGAGCCAAGATGTGCACCTCCTGCCAAGAGATTACGTGTTCGAAGTTCAAATACACCTCTACATCTCCCAAGAGTTGCCGCGGACAGAAAACGTTGCAAACATTGCAGCTCCCGATTGGTGGACAACAGGAGTAACATTCAGTGCACAGATTGTGATGTTGCGCTCTGTCTGAATAGTTCTCGAAATTGCTTTCGGGACTATCATTCATGACGTTACAAATCTAAGGAGATCTTTCGTAACTCAATTTTATGCTTCTCCATGTGAACGATGAGCTCTGTTTATCGTGAATAAAGTCATTCGGAATAGCGGATGTTTTACTCAATTTCATGTCTAAATTCAATAAGTCTTATTTCAAAGTGTAATCCGTTTTGTGGTACATTTTTGTACCACATCAAAAAATCAATATGTCAACGCTTTATATTAGATATTTTCTAATATATTCACTAATTTACCATATTTAAGCAAGATAACATTGATTTATTTATGCTTCTTAGGTTAGTTACCTTATAAACCTCAAAGGGTTAATCCTAAAAAATGCCTATAATTTATAAACACAATCTTAAACATTTTGCATCAAATAATAAAATTGCTCATGAACCATCTCAGAAACCTGTGTACCATTATGATAGTGTAGAAACTGTCGGAACACAAAAGTTCCTAGGCACCGCAGGTGCCGTTCAAAAAGAAGGGGATGGCATCTTTTCTGGTATTGGTAGTATCGTTAACTTAATTAAAAATAATAAAGATTTGATTACATCTGCTGCAAAAGGAGCAGCTGCTATAGGTAGTACAGCTAGTGCAATATCAAATGCTGTTAAGTCTCAAAACGAATTAAAACAACTAGAAGCTATTCGTAAACTTAGGAATGATTCTGAAGAACTAAAAAATTTAAAAAAACTTTCAGAGGAAACAAAAAATAAAATTGCTAACATAGCTGTAGGGGTGAAACCTTGAGGAGCGGAGCTCCGTCTGATAGTAAACATAAGAAGAAATCAGGCGTTGCCATAAAACGTTCAATTGAACCTACGGTTCGTTCAATTGAAGAAATAAGAGGTAATGGTATTAATAGCAACCTTCGGTCTAACCAGCAAAGCTGTAGCGGAGCTGGTCTAGCAAAATTCTAAAATTATGTTTTTAGTAAAATTTTTTTTAGTAAAATTTTTTTAGTAAAATTCTAAAATAATATTTTAGCAAAATTTTTTTAGTAAAATTATTTTAGTAAAATTATTTTAGCAGAATTTTTTCTGTCTGTGAGAAAAACAAAAAGTCAAATTATTTTTTATAAAAATGTCTTCGCTTATCGAAAATAAATTTAGATTAGACGATCCTCCGTTCGTCAGTAATAATCAAAAAAAGAATGACTATATAAGAATTGCTATGAATTCCCGGATCTTCCAGTAGAGTAAATACTGGAGGTGATTTAATTTTTGAAGTTGATAATCAGCAGAGTTATATATATCTACCTGATTCATTTTTACACTGTGAATATTCTTTGTATAGTGATGCCAATTTTACAACACCATTACCAGAAACCGTTAATATTGCACTAGAGAATAATTTCTTTCCAAGATTATTTACACAAATGCGTTTAGATGTTGCAACTCAAAATATAGAAACAATAAGTGATTCTCCAGGTGTAATTGATACAATGCTTAGATTTGTAACAATTGGTGAAAATAATAAAAAGTATGAAATCGAAGGTTGGTTTCCTGATACTAATGATGGTATAATTGTTGATGATTTAACTCATGCTGGAACAGATGTCGCAGGAATTGCGAAAGATGTAGAAAATATTGCAAAACATTTAAATAAAACAAATAATGATGCATATAAAGAAAGACGTGAATTTAACAAAAAACGTAAACAGACAGTAAATTAGTCATTGTCTCCATTATTCGGATATTTAGATTATGATAAAATATCATATCAATTAAAATTTAAATTAATAATTCATCGTACAGCAAATAATGAATTAATCTTTTTTGGTAAGACTGGAAAAAAAGCATATTTAAAAATTGATAGACTTGAATGGTGGATTAAGCATATTACTCCTAGTTTAGAGATTGAAACAGCTATTGCAAAAAGATTAAATACTAACAAACCAATTCCAGTAAATTTTCTAAAGCGTACTGCTAGTTCAGTAACTTTTTCCGAACAAAGATTTAACTGGCATTTTACTAGAACTGCGAATACACCAAGATATTTATTGCTAACTTTTCAAAGAAATAATTCTCCAAGTTTTGATAAGAACAATAATCTCTTCCATATTAATACAATTCGAAGTTTACAAGTTTCATTAAATCAAACCCGGTATCCAATTGATCCATTAAGATTCGATGATACCAATAATCAATTTATGGAAGGATATGATGCTTATAGATTTCTTTGTATAGAATTTGGAGTTGAACCACAATTATCTCCTGGAGATTGGAGACATTTATATCCAATTTTCTGTTTCGATTTAAGTGCACAATCTGAAGATATTATTAAAAATGGTTGTGATGTAACAATTAATATTGAAAAAAAAGATTCCACAACTTCATTGATGGCTTATGGTTTATTGCTTGAAGATACAAAATATTCTATTGAAGTTCTTAATGGGAAGATGACTAGGATCGGTTAGTAACCTTAGGACCTTTGGTCCGATAGGCTAAAGTCAGAGGAGCTTCGCTCCGATAAATTAATTTAATTTTTTTTTGATAACTTAAAATTTATTCATAACTAGAATAGATTAAAAATTTTGATAACTTAAAATTTTTTTATTAAAAATGTCGCAAGCGAAAAGTAATAATAATAAAACTGTTGAATTAAAATTACGTAATATTGTTGACAAAAATACACCTAAAACTATTACGATTAACAAAAAAAAGTATTACATAAGTAAACCAATGATAGAGAATATTCAATTACAAGAAGAAAAGAATGGCAGGATTCTCCCATTAATTCCCCTAATAATAGGTGGCATAGCAGCTGCAGGAAGTGTTGCAGGTGGGACAGCTGGTATTGTCCAAGCAGTAAATAAAAATAAATCAGAGAAGGCAGCATTAGAAGAACAAAAACGTCATAATAGGGAGTTAGAGAAAGTTGCTAGGGGTGACGGAATAGTAGATAATTTTATTAGTAAATTAAAATTAGTTGATGAAGGAAAACGAGTTCTCAAAAATATTCTCCACAATGTTGATGATTTGATTGAAATTAAAGGAACAAAAGATGGTTCTGGAATATATCTAAGTCCTAGTATGATTCGGTAATAACCTCAGGACCTTTGGTTCTATAGGTTAAAGCCTCTGAACAAAAGTGATCGGCTAAAGCCAGAGGAGCTTCGCTCCGATAGGTTAATAACCTGAGGACCTTTGGTCCGATCGGCTAAAGCCTCAGAACCTTTGGTTCTATAGGTTAATAACCTGAGGACCTTTGGTCCGATCGGCTAAAGCCTCAGAACCTTTGATTCTATTAGGTAAAACATTTATTTTATCTTTTAAAATGAATTCTACAAATTCCGAAAATTTAATTAAATTAAAAATTTCAAATCTAGATCTAATGGATTATCTCTTAAAAGTACATAAAACCTCAAATTGTCAGCACACCGGTCGGCTGCACACCGGTCGGCTGCACACCGGTCGGCTGCACAGCGGTCGGCTGCACACTGGAGGGGATATACAAAAAACATTAGAAACTTTCCTGGATTTATTTGGAGTAAATATTCGAAAGAAAAACATCTTCCTGGTCATTCATATACCGGTCCAGGAACTCGATTAGATATAAGACTAGATGAGAATAATAATCCAAAACCAGGTGAAGAACCAATAAATAGAGTAGATGCCGCCGCTTATAGACATGATTTAGCTTATCGAAATCATGACCTAAGTTCTCGACATGTAGCTGATAAGAAGATGATTCAAGAATTAGATAGTATTCAAAATCCTACATTTAGAGAAAAAATTGAAAGAATGTTTGTTAAGAAAGCTTTACAAGCTAAAATATTGCTCGGTCAGGGTATTGATCCGTCAGCAAATGAAACGACAGCAAAGTTGTCTGAGAGCAACGCTCGAACCTACGCGTCTGAAATGTCGAATGACCTAGATCGGCATAGTGGAACTTATGCCTCGGAAATTCATAAAGAATACAGAAGGCCTAAATATTTATTGAAAGTAAAAGTATTTAATAAAGATGACATTTGGAGTGCTGATCTTATTCATATGCCGAATGAAGGAGGGTTTAAGTACGCATTGACCGTTATAGATTTATATACACGATACGCTTGGGTAAAGCCTTTAAAAAATAAAAGTGGTCTGTCAGTTAAATATGCGTTTGAAGAAATCTTTTAAGAAAGTAAGAGAAAGCCAAAAAAATTGTTTGTTGACAAAGGGTCGGAATTTTATAACCGAAACGTTCAGCCACTATTTGAAACAGACGAAAGTCATCGCCAAGGCTCAGTTTATTCAACTGAAAATGCAGGGAAGGCCGTAGTGATAGAAAGATTCAATCGGACGTTAAAAAATAAATTATTCAAGAAATTTACTCAGCAAGGAAATCAGAAATGGTTGAAGATATTACCAGGAGTTGTAGAAGAGTATAACAATAAGATTCATTCAGGTATTGAAGAAACTCCAAAGAATGCTTCTGACAACCCTGATCTAGTACGAAAGAAAATATTCGAGAATAATAATTTGAATGAGAGTAATCCGAATTTGCAGAAACTTAAGCCGAAATTTAAAATTGGAGATAGAGTTAGAATATTTAAATATAAGAATAAATTTGAAAAAGGCTTTGTTGGCTATTGGACTAAAGAAATATTTGAAGTTTCTAAAATAAATCAAAGTTATCCGATTACTTATGAAATTAAAGATTTAGATAATGAGGATATCAGAGGTCGTTTTTATCAAAATGAATTACAGAAAACAGAGCTTTAGCTTCGCTTGAGTTATAGATTGTTTAACTCTAACATAATATCTAGAAATGGTACTCCTTTTTGTAATTTGTACAAAACGTATAAACATAATTGTCCACAATAGGTAGTTCCTGGTGTTTGAATTTGAAACGTATTGTATGTTCCCGTTCCAAGTAATTCTTTTACTTCATTTGTAGGGGGCAAACCGTATGAGTCAAACCAATAGTTCTCAGCCTCCGGGCGGTCAAAATAATAGTTCTGCTGATGATTTTTAACGCCTGCTGACCAATGTACACCTTTTTCATCTGACGTATGAAGATTTGTTATGAAATTTACAGTTATTGATGGAACTTTGTTCCGGGAACTGAAGGTTCCTGTTGGCCTATTTTTTAGGAATTGTAATTCATCCCTCATCAATATGTGAAAATTCTTTATTCCCAATTGATTAGCAATCTTATTTAAATCGAAATTCGTTGTTGTCTGTGTTCCATATAATTTCAAAAACTCATTTATGTTGCTCATTTTATAATAAAAAAATTTCTTAAGGGACCCCTAGAAGTCAGAGGGGGGGTATTGATTTAAAACTGTTCTCTAATGATGTCTTTCCTTACTACTTAGTCAGAAGGGGGTATTGATTTAAAAATTTTTATAATGATGACTTTCCTTACTACTTAGTCAGAAGGGGGGGTATTGATTTAAAACTGATCCACAATGATGTCTTTCTTTACTACTTATTCAATTTTGAAATGATTTAATTTAATCTAAATTTAAACGTTACATTGTTGCATTGTATTAGTAGAGTTAGTGTTTCGCACATCTTTTATCAATAGTAATTCATTACTCATCAATATGTGAAAATTCTTTATTCCCAATTGCTTAGCAATCTCATTTAAATCGAAATTTAATGTGGTTTTGTTTGCTGTATATTTTTAGAATGTCTCTAATGTTTCTCATTTTTATAGAAGATACAATGTTTCTATTATATTCCCGTAAATGAGAAATTAAAAACAACACATGGATATTTCAATTTGGTTACATCCACTTTGCATACATTCAATTTGGATACATTGAAATACATGTAAATTTGTCCACGCGAGGACAAGGTTTCATTGGATGAGAGAAAAATGACGTCATATAACAACATAATGAAAATGATTGAAAACAGGAAATAACATTGCATTTAAAACAGGAAATAACATTGCATATAAAACAGAAAATAACATTGCATATAAAACAGAAAATAACATTGCATATAAGATACAAGTTTTCTAAACAATAGGATTTCTGTCCACGCGAGGACAAGGTTTCATTGGTTGAAACACTCTATTGTATTTACATGTGCAAGAGGAAATAACATTGCATATAAAACAGAGGGGTTTCAAGAATGATAAATTTTCTTCACAGCGCGTCTAATGTCAACGCGTTCATTTGATTAGTTGAATGGCGCAGTATTTTAGCTGAATGGCGCACCATTATTCAAGAGAATATAATGGTCTAACATTGAAAATAAAGTGTCTTGCGGCCGTATCGCAATAACAATAGCGGAGTTTAACATCCAAATTCCATTGAATATGTCAGCGCGGTATTATCGCTAAATGACGCACCATTGTTTGGGAGAAGAATGGAATCATTTGGAATGTCACATAATTGCTTTACACAATGAAGTCAATCTTCCGTTAACATTAGGTCGTGACTTTTAAAGTACAAGAGAAACAGACACCCAACAAAGCGTAGGAAATTTGTCTGCTAATTTACCTAATTTCATAACAAATGAAACTTCGGTGCGTGAATAATTGATATGATTTTGCTTCAAGAGACTATAAAAATAAGACTTGTCATTATCACAAACAGGGAGCAGATAGTGCTTACCGATAAAAATTTTACACATAACACTGAGTGAATTGTTTTTTTTTTTCATGCAACAAGAATTTGTGTAAGTTTACAATTGTATTATTCTCTCCACCATTTGGCTCTATGAAATCACTCAAAGAATCTGTAAATTCATGCCTCTCCAATTCCTCCCGTAATTTTTTCATCCTCCCTGGCAACGATTGTTTTCTTCTATCTTCAAATTGATCTTGTCTCATTTTGAGAAATATATGACGAGAGCGTTTTGACACAACCTTCACTGACAAGAAACACTATTTAATTAAATAAGTCTTCAGCACAATTGTTTGAAATAGCCATATCGATTATTGTTGTTGTGTATTGTTACACGGCATTGCAGCCGGAGTAGGATTTGCTGGTTATATATTTCACGTCTTTACAAATGTCTAAGTGGGTGTAGCAGCTGTTTGTTCTTTCATACATTGTTTCCTTTCAAATGTTTGAGTTGGAGGACACAGCTCCTTACACTGAAATGCATTTTATTCATAAATGCGAGAGAAGCAGATGTTCTCTACAATTGAATGACAATTGTAAAAGTACCTAAACTTATTGTTAAGAATATGTCATTTCCTTCAAATATTTTTAGTCACATGATATATTTTAAAAACCTGAAAAATGGATTTAAAAGACGTTTTTAAAAATACTAATTTTCGGTGTCCTGGAACGGTCATGATTTTGGCGGGGGGTGAAAATTGTAATTCTCAAATTTTGAGATTCTTAACTTTTCTGATTTTTTTCGGTGTCCTGGAACGGTCATGATTTAAGCGGTGAAAATTGTAATTCTCAAATTTGAGATTTTGAAAAATTTGAAAATTGGGTATTTTTAAAAACGCCCAAATTTGTGAATTTAGGTCTTCATAACCTGAAAAAGGGTTCAAATTCATGAATTTATGTCGTTTTTAAAAAGTACCATTTTTTCAAAAATGGTACTTTTTGAATGGACTAAATTCATGTATTTAGGTCTTAAAAACCTGAAAAAGGGTTCAAATTCATGAATTTATGTCGTTTTTAAAGATACTATTTTTTTGAATTTTATGGTGGCCTGGAACGGTCTTTTGCCCATTACTA
>CAJQUW010015127.1:0-136207 GCA_907163375.1 Prostheceraeus crozeri
TGCAGCGCGCTGTCAATGAGCGACAGAGAATTGAAGACACCTGCACAGCCAACACGCTGGACAAGACGGCCCATAAACTTCGGGATATCACGCATAGTGAGATGTACAATGCACATATGAATTTTTCGCGAGTGGTCGTCGTCCCTTCCTTCCTTCTGTCTCCCCTCCTCGGCAGGAATGTGTTCCGGTCATGGCTGAGCGCGAGTGGTCGTCGTCCCTTCCTTCCTTTCTGTATACCTCCTCGGCAGGGATGTCTTCTGGTCTTGGCTGAGCGCGAGTGGTCGTCGTCCCTTCCTTCCTTTCTGTCTCCCCCCGCGGCAGGGATGTCTTCTGGTCTTGGCTGAGCGCGAGTGGTCGTCGTCCCTTCCTTCCTTTCTGTCTCCCCCCCTCTCGGCAGGGATGTCTTCTGGTCTTGGCTGAGCGCGAGTGGACGTCGTTCTTTCCTTCCTTTCTGTCTCTCCCCCTCCCTCGGCAGGGATGTCTTCTTGTCTTGGCTGAGCGCGAGTGGTCGTCGTCCCTTCCTTCCTTTCTGTCTCCCCCCTCGGCAGGGATGTCTTCTGGTCTTGGCTGAGCGCGAGTGGTCGTCGTCCCTTCCTTCCTTTCTGTCTCCCCCTCCCTCGGCAGGGATGTCTTCTGGTCTTGGCTGAGCGCGAGTGGTCGTCGTCCCTTCCTTCCTTTCTGTCTCCCCCCCCTCGGCAGGGATGTCTTCTGGTCTTGGCTGAGCGCGAGTGGTCGTCGTCCCTTCCTTCCTTTCTGTCTCCCCCCTCCCTCGGCAGGGATGTCTTCTGGTCTTGGCTGAGCGCGAGTGGTCGTCGTCCCTTCCTTCCTTTCTGTCTCCCCCCTCCCTCGGCAGGGATGTCTTCTGGTCTTGGCTGAGCGCGAGTGGTCGTCGTCCCTTCCTTCCTTTCTGTCTCCCCCCCTCGGCAGGGATGTCTTCTGGTCTTGGCTGAGCGCGAGTGGTCGTCGTCCCTTCCTTCCTTTCTGTCTCCCCCCCTCGGCAGGGATGTCTTCTGGTCTTGGCTGAGCGCGAGTGGTCGTCGTCCCTTCCTTCCTTTCTGTCTCCCCCCCTCGGCAGGGATGTCTTCTGGTCTTGGCTGAGCGCGAGTGGTCGTCGTCCCTTCCTTCCTTTCTGTCTCCCCCCTCGGCAGGGATGTCTTCTGGTCTTGGCTGAGCGCGAGTGGTCGTCGTCCCTTCCTTCCTTTCTGTCTCCCCCCTCGGCAGGGATGTCTTCTGGTCTTGGCTGAGCGCGAGTGGTCGTCGTCCCTTCCTTCCTTTCTGTCTCCCTCCCTCGGCAGGGATGTCTTCTGGTCTTGGCTGAGCGCGAGTGGTCGTCGTCCCTTCCTTCCTTTCTGTCTCCCCCCTCGGCAGGGATGTCTTCTGGTCTTGGCTGAGCGCGAGTGGTCGTCGTCCCTTCCTTCCTTTCTGTCTCCCCCCCTCGGCAGGGATGTCTTCTGGTCTTGGCTGAGCGCGAGTGGTCGTCGTCCCTTCCTTCCTTTCTGTCTCCCCCCTCGGCAGGGATGTCTTCTGGTCTTGGCTGAGCGCGAGTGGTCGTCGTCCCTTCCTTCCTTTCTGTCTCCCCCCCTCGGCAGGGATGTCTTCTGGTCTTGGCTGAGCGCGAGTGGTCGTCGTCCCTTCCTTCCTTTCTGTCCCCCCCTCCCTCGGCAGGGATGTCTTCTGGTCTTGGCTGAGCGCGAGTGGTCGTCGTCCCTTCCTTCCTTTCTGTCTCCCCCTCCTCGGCAGGGATGTCTTCTGGTCTTGGCTGAGCGCGAGTGGTCGTCGTCCCTTCCTTCCTTTCTGTCTCCCCCTCCATGCAGGGATGTCTTCTGGTCTTGGCTGAGCGCGAGTGGTCGTCGTCCCTTCCTTCCTTTCTGTATACCTCCTCGGCAGGGATGTCTTCTGGTCTTGGCTGAGCGCGAGTGGTCGTCGTCCCTTCCTTCCTTTCTGTATACTTCACCTCGGCAGGGATGTCTTCTGGTCTTGGCTGAGCGCGAGTGGTCGTCGTCCCTTCCTTCCTTTCTGTCTCCCCCCCTCGGCAGGGATGTCTTCTGGTCTTGGCTGAGCGCGAGTGGTCGTCGTCCCTTCCTTCCTTTCTGTCTCCCCCCTCGGCAGGGATGTCTTCTGGTCTTGGCTGAGCGCGAGTGGTCGTCGTCCCTTCCTTCCTTTCTGTCTCCCCCCCTCGGCAGGGATGTCTTCTGGTCTTGGCTGAGCGCGAGTGGTCGTCGTCCCTTCCTTCCTTTCTGTCTCCCCCTCCTCGGCAGGGATGTCTTCTGGTCTTGGCTGAGCGCGAGTGGTCGTCGTCCCTTCCTTCCTTTCTGTCTCCCCCCTCGGAAGGGATGTCTTCTGGTCTTGGCTGAGCGCGAGTGGTCGTCGTCCCTTCCTTCCTTTCTGTCTCCCCCTCCCTCGGCAGGGATGTCTTCTGGTCTTGGCTGAGCGCGAGTGGTCGTCGTCCCTTCCTTCCTTTCTGTCTCCCCCCGCAGCAGGGATGTCTTCTGGTCTTGGCTGAGCGCGAGTGGTCGTCGTCCCTTCCTTCCTTTCTGTCTCCCCCTCCATGCAGGGATGTCTTCTGGTCTTGGCTGAGCGCGAGTGGTCGTCGTCCCTTCCTTCCTTTCTGTCTCCCCCCCCTCGGCAGGGATGTCTTCTGGTCTTGGCTGAGCGCGAGTGGTCGTCGTCCCTTCCTTCCTTTCTGTATACCTCCTCGGCAGGGATGTCTTCTGGTCTTGGCTGAGCGCAAGTGGTCGTCGTCCCTTCCTTCCTTTCTGTCTACCATCCCTCGGCAGGGATGTCTTCTGGTCTTGGCTGAGCGCGAGTGGTCGTCGTCCCTTCCTTCCTTTCTGTCTGCCCCTCCTCGGCAGGGATGTCTTCTGGTCTTGGCTGAGCGCGAGTGGTCGTCGTCCCTTCCTTCCTTTCTGTCTCCCCCCCTCGGCAGGGATGTCTTCTGGTCTTGGCTGAGCGCGAGTGGTCGTCGTCCCTTCCTTCCTTTCTGTCTCCCCCCCTCGGCAGGGATGTCTTCTGGTCTTGGCTGAGCGCGAGTGGTCGTCGTCCCTTCCTTCCTTTCTGTCTCCCCCCCTCGGCAGGGATGTCTTCTGGTCTTGGCTGAGCGCGAGTGGTCGTCGTCCCTTCCTTCCTTTCTGTCTCCCCCCCTCGGCAGGGATGTCTTCTGGTCTTGGCTGAGCGCGAGTGGTCGTCGTCCCTTCCTTCCTTTCTGTCTCCCCCCTCGGCAGGGATGTCTTCTGGTCTTGGCTGAGCGCGAGTGGTCGTCGTCCCTTCCTTCCTTTCTGTCTCCCCCCCTCGGCAGGGATGTCTTCTGGTCTTGGCTGAGCGCGAGTGGTCGTCGTCCCTTCCTTCCTTTCTGTCATCCCCCCGCGGCAGGGATGTCTTCTGTTCTTGGCTGAGCGCGAGTGGTCGTCGTCCCTTCCTTCATTTCTGTCTCCCGCCCTACAGCAGGGATGTCTTCCGGTCTTGGCTGAGCGCGAGTGGTCGTCGTCCCTTCCTTCCTTTCTGTCTCCCCCACCCTCGGCAGGGATGTCTTCTGGTCTTGGCTGAGCGCGAGTGGTCGTCGTCCCTTCCTTCCTTTCTGTCTCCCCCCCTCGGCAGGGATGTCTTCTGGTCTTGCCTGAGCGCGAGTGGTCGTTTTTCCTTCCTTCCTTCCTGTCCCCCCTCCCTCGGCAGGGATGTCTTCTGTTCTTGGCTGAGCGCGAGTGGTCGTCGTCCCTTCCTTCCTTTCTGTCTCCCCCCCTCGGCAGGGATGTCTTCTGGTCTTGGCTGAGCGCGAGTGGTCGTCGTCCCTTCCTTCCTTTCTGTCTCCCCCCCTCGGCAGGGATGTCTTCTGGTCTTGGCTGAGCGCGAGTGGTCGTCGTCCCTTCCTTCCTTTCTGTCTCCCCCCCTCGGCAGGGATGTCTTCTGGTCTTGGCTGAGCGCGAGTGGTCGTCGTCCCTTCCTTCCTTTCTGTCTCCCCCCCCTCGGCAGGGATGTCTTCTGGTCTTGGCTGAGCGCGAGTGGTCGTCGTCCCTTCCTTCCTTTCTGTCTCCCCCCCCTCGGCAGGGATGTCTTCTGGTCTTGGCTGAGCGCGAGTGGTCGTCGTCCCTTCCTTCCTTTCTGTCCCCCCCTCCTCGGCAGGGATGTCTTCTGGTCTTGGCTGAGCGCGAGTGGTCGTCGTCCCTTCCTTCCTTTCTGTCTCTCCACGCAGCAGGGATGTCTTCTGGTCTTGGCTGAGCGCGAGTGGTCGTCGTCCCTTCCTTCCTTTCGTTCTACCCCCCTCCTCGGCAGGGATGTCTTCTGGTCTTGGCTGAGCGCGAGTGGTCGTCGTCCCTTCCTTCCTTTCTGTCTCCCCCCGCGGCAGGGATGTCTTCTGGTCTTGGCTGAGCGCGAGTGGTCGTCGTCCCTTCCTTCCTTTCTGTCTCCCCCCCTCGGCAGGGATGTCTTCTGGTCTTGGCTGAGCGCGAGTGGTCGTCGTCCCTTCATTCCTCTCTGTCTCCCCCCTCGGCAGGGATGTCTTCTGGTCTTGACTGAGCGCGAGTGGTCGACGTCCCTTCCTTCCTTTCTGTCTCTCCCCCTCGGCATGGATGTCTTCTGGACTTGGCTGAGCGCGAATCGTCGTCGTCTCTTCCTTCCTTTCTGTCTCCCCCCCCTCGGCAGGGATGTCTTCTGGTCTTGGCTGAGCGCGAGTGGTCGTCGTCCCTTCCTTCCTTTCTGTCTCCCCCCCTCGGCAGGGATGTCTTCTGGTCTTGGCTGAGCGCGAGTGGTCGCCGTCCCTTCCTTCCTTTCTGTCTCCCCCCGCAGCAGGGATGTCTTCTGGTCTTGGCTGAGCGCGAGTGGTCGTCGTCCCTTCCTTCCTTTCTGTCACCCCCCCTCGGCAGGGATGTCTTCTGGTCTTGGCTGAGCGCGAGTGGTCGTCGTCCCTTCCTTCCTTTCTGTCTCCCCCCCTCGGAAGGGATGTGTTCTGGTCTATGCTAAGCGCGAGTGGTCGTCGTCCCTTCCTTCCTTTCTGTATACCTCCTCGGCAGGGATGTCTTCTGGTCTTGGCTGAGCGCAAGTGGTCGTCGTCCCTTCCTTCCTTTCTGTCTCCCCCCCTCGGAAGGGATGTGTTCTGGTCTTGGCTGAGCGCGAGTGGTCGTCGTCCCTTCCTTCCTTTCTGTCTCCCCCCGCAGCAGGGATGTCTTCTGGTCTTGGCTGAGCGCGAGTGGTCGTCGTCCCTTCCTTCCTTTCTGTCTCCCCCCCTCGGCAGGGATGTCTTCTGGTCTTGGCTGAGCGCGAGTGGTCGTCGTCCCTTCCTTCCTTTCTGTCTCCCCCCCTCGGCAGGGATGTCTTCTGGTCTTGGCTGAGCGCGAGTGGTCGTCGTCCCTTCCTTCCTTTCTGTCTCCCCCCCTCGGCAGGGATGTCTTCTGGTCTTGGCTGAGCGCGAGTGGTCGTCGTCCCTTCCTTCCTTTCTGTCTCCCCCCCTCGGCAGGGATGTCTTCTGGTCTTGGCTGAGCGCGAGTGGTCGTCGTCCCTTCCTTCCTTTCTGTCTCCCCCCTCGGCAGGGATGTCTTCTGGTCTTGGCTGAGCGCGAGTGGTCGTCGTCCCTTCCTTCCTTTCTGTCTCCCCCCTCGGCAGGGATGTCTTCTGGTCTTGGCTGAGCGCGAGTGGTCGTCGTCCCTTCCTTCCTTTCTGTCTCCCCCCCTCGGCAGGGATGTCTTCTGGTCTTGGCTGAGCGCGAGTGGTCGTCGTCCCTTCCTTCCTTTCTGTCTCCCCTTCCTCGGCAGGGATGTCTTCTGGTCTTGGCTGAGCGCGAGTGGTCGTCGTCCCTTCCTTCCTTTCTGTCTCCCCCCTCGGCAGGGATGTCTTCTGGTCTTGGCTGAGCGCGAGTGGTCGTCGTCCCTTCCTTCCTTTCTGTCTCCCCCCCTCGGCAGGGATGTCTTCTGGTCTTGGCTGAGCGCGAGTGGTCGTCGTCCCTTCCTTCCTTTCTGTCTCCCCCCCCTCGGCAGGGATGTCTTCTGGTCTTGGCTGAGCGCGAGTGGTCGTCGTCCCTTCCTTCCTTTCTGTCTCCCCCCCTCGGCAGGGATGTCTTCTGGTCTTGGCTGAGCGCGAGTGGTCGTCGTCCCTTCCTTCCTTTCTGTCTCCCCCCCTCGGCAGGGATGTCTTCTGGTCTTGGCTGAGCGCGAGTGGTCGTCGTCCCTTCCTTCCTTTCTGTCTCCCCCCTCGGCAGGGATGTCTTCTGGTCTTGGCTGAGCGCGAGTGGTCGTCGTCCCTTCCTTCCTTTCTGTCTCCCCCCTCGGCAGGGATGTCTTCTGGTCTTGGCTGAGCGCGAGTGGTCGTCGTCACTTCCTTCTTTCTGCCTCCCCTCCACTCGGCAGGGATGTCTTCTGGTCTTGGGTGAGCGCGAGTGGTCGTCGTCCTTCCTTCCTTCCTGTCTCCCCCCTCGGCAGGGATGTCTTCTGGTCTTGGCTGAGCGCGAGTGGTCGTCGTCCCTTCCTTCCTTTCTGTCTCCCCCCTCGGCAGGGATGTCTTCTGGTCTTGGCTGAGCGCGAGTGGTCGTCGTCCCTTCCTTCCTTTCTGTCTCCCCCCCTCGGCAGGGATGTCTTCTGGTCTTGGCTGAGCGCGAGTGGTCGTCGTCCCTTCCTTCCTTTCTGTCATCCCTCCACGGCAGGAATGTCTTCTGGTCTTGGCTGAGCGCGAGTGGTCGTCGTCCCTTTCTTCCTTTGTGTCTACCCCCCTCCCTGCAGGGATGTCTTCTGTTCTTGGCTGAGCGCGAGTGGTCGTCGTCCCTTCCTTCCTTTCTGTCTCCCCCCCTCGGCAGGGATGTCTTCTGGTCTTGGCTGAGCGCGAGTGGTCGTCGTCCCTTCCTTCCTTTCTGTCTACCATCCCTCGGCAGGGATGTCTTCTGGTCTTGGCTGAGCGCGAGTGGTCGTCGTCCCTTCCTTCCTTTCTGTCTCCCCCCTCGGCAGGGATGTCTTCTGGTCTTGGCTGAGCGCGAGTGGTCGTCGTCCCTTCCTTCCTTTCTGTCTCCCCCCTCGGCAGGGATGTCTTCTGGTCTTGGCTGAGCGCGAGTGGTCGTCGTCCCTTCCTTCCTTTCTGTCTCCCCCCTCGGCAGGGATGTCTTCTGGTCTTGACTGAGCGCGAGTGGTCGTCGTCCCTTCCTTCCTTTCTGTCTCTCCCCCTCGGCATGGATGTCTTCTGGACATGGCTGAGCGCGAGTGGTCGTCGTCTCTTCCTTCCTTTCTGTCTCCCCCCCTCGGCAGGGATGTCTTCTGGTCTTGGCTGAGCGCGAGTGGTCGTCGTCCCTTCCTTCCTTTCTGTCTCCCCCCCTCGGCAGGGATGTCTTCTGGTCTTGGCTGAGCGCGAGTGGTCGTCGTCCCTTCCTTCCTTTCTGTCTCCCCCCCTCGGCAGGGATGTCTTCTGGTCTTGGCGGAGCACGAGTGGTCGTCGTCCCTTCCTTCTTGTCTGTCTACCCCACCTCGGCAGGGATGTCTTCTGGTCTTGGCTGAGCGCGAGTGGTCGTCGTCCCTTCCTTCCTTTCTGTCTCCCCCCTCGGCAGGGATGTCTTCTGGTCTTGGCTGAGCGCGAGTGGTCGTCGTCCCTTCCTTCCTTTCTGTCTCCCCCCTCGGCAGGGATGTCTTCTGGTCTTGGCTGAGCGCGAGTGGTCGTCGTCCCTTCCTTCCTTTCTGTCTCCCCCCTCGGCAGGGATGTCTTCTGGTCTTGGCTGAGCGCGAGTGGTCGTCGTCCCTTCCTTCCTTTCTGTCTCCCCCCTCGGCAGGGATGTCTTCTGGTCTTGGCTGAGCGCGAGTGGTCGTCGTCCCTTCCTTCCTTTCTGTCTCCCCCCTCGGCAGGGATGTCTTCTGGTCTTGGCTGAGCGCGAGTGGTCGTCGTCCCTTCCTTCCTTTCTGTCTCCCCCCTCGGCAGGGATGTCTTCTGGTCTTGGCTGAGCGCGAGTGGTCGCCGTCCCTTCCTTCCTTTCTGTCTCCCCCCGCAGCAGGGATGTCTTCTGGTCTTGGCTGAGCGCGAGTGGTCGTCGTCCCTTCCTTCCTTTCTGTATACCTCCTCGGCAGGGATGTCTTCTGGTCTTGGCTGAGCGCGAGTGGTCGTCGTCCTTCCTTCCTTTCTGTCTCCCCCTCTCGCCAGGGATGTCTTCTGGTCTTGGCTGAGCGCGAGTGGTCGTCGTCCCTTCCTTCCTTTCTGTCTCCCCCCTCGGCGGGGTTGTCTTCTGGTCTTGGCTGAGCGCGAGTGGTCGTCGTCCCTTCCTTCCTTTCTGTCTCCCCCCTCGGCAGGGATGTCTTCTGGTCTTGGCTGAGCGCGAGTGGTCGTCGTCCCTTCCTTCCTTTCTGTCTCCCCCCCTCGGCAGGGATGTCTTCTGGTCTTGGCTGAGCGCGAGTGGTCGTCGTCCCTTCCTTCCTTTCTGTCTCCCCCCTCGGCTGGGATGTCTTCTGGTCTTGGCTGAGCGCGAGTGGTCGTCGTCCCTTCCTTCCTTTCAGTCTCCCTCCTCGGCAGGGATGTCTTCTGGTCTTGGCTGAGCGCGAGTGGTCGTCGTCCCTTCCTTCCTTTCTGTCTCCCCCCTCGGCAGGGATGTCTTCTGGTCTTGGCTGAGCGCGAGTGGTCGTCGTCCCTTCCTTCCTTTCTGTATACCTCCTCGGCAGGGATGTCTTCTGGTCTTGGCTGAGCGCGAGTGGTCGTCGTCCCTTCCTTCCTTTCTGTCTCCCTTCCTCGGAAGGGATGTGTTTTGGTCCATGCTTAGCGCGAGTGGTCGTCGTCCCTTCCTTCCTTTCTGTCTCCCCCCTCGGCTGGAAGGTCCTCCGGCGTAGGATGAAAGCGAATGGTCGTCGTCCGTTCCTTCCTTTCTGTCTCCCCCTCCTCGGCAGGGATGTCTTCTGGAATTGGCTGAGCGCGAGTGGTCGTCGTCCCTTCCTTCCTTTCTGTCTCCCCCCCTCGGAAGGGATGTCTTCTGGTCTATGCTTAGCGCGAGTGGTCGTCGTCCCTTCCTTCCTTTCTGTCTCCCCCCCTCGGCAGGGATGTCTTCTGGTCTTGGCTGAGCGCGAGTGGTCGTCGTCCCTTCCTTCCTTTCTGTCTCCCCCCCTCGGCAGGGATGTCTTCTGGTCTTGGCTGAGCGCGAGTGGTCGTCGTCCCTTCCTTCCTTTCTGTCTCCCCCCTCGGCAGGGATGTCTTCTGGTCTTGGCTGAGCGCGAGTGGTCGTCGTCCCTTCCTTCCTTTCTGTCTCCCCCCTCGGCAGGGATGTCTTCTGGTCTTGGCTGAGCGCGAGTGGTCGTCGTCCCTTCCTTCCTTTCTGTCTCCCCCCCTCGGCAGGGATGTCTTCTGGTCTTGGCTGAGCGCGAGTGGTCGTCGTCCCTTCCTTCCTTTCTGTCTCCCCCCTCGGCAGGGATGTCTTCTGGTCTTGGCTGAGCGCGAGTGGTCGTCGTCCCTTCCTTCCTTTCTGTCTCCCCCCTCGGCAGGGATGTCTTCTGGTCTTGGCTGAGCGCGAGTGGTCGTCGTCCCTTCCTTCCTTTCTGTCTCCCCCCTCGGCAGGGATGTCTTCTGGTCTTGGCTGAGCGCGAGTGGTCGTCGTCACTTCCTTCCTTTCTGTCTCCCCCCCGGCAGGAAGGTGTTCCGGTCTAGGCTGATCGCGAATGGTCGTCGTCCCTTCCTGCCTTTCTGTCTCCCCCTCCTCGGCAGGGATGCCTTCTGGATTTGGCTGAGCGCGAGTGGTCGTCGTCCCTTCCTTCCTTTCTGTCTCCCCCCCCCGGCAGGGATGTCTTCTGGTCTTGGCTGAGCGCGAGTGGTCGCCGTCCCTTCCTTCCTTTCTGTCTCCCCCCGCAGCAGGGATGTCTTCTGGTCTTAGCTGAGCGCGAGTGGTCGTCGTCCCTTCCTTCCTTTCTGTCTCCCCCCTCGGAAGGGATGTCTTCTGGTCTTGGCTGAGCGCGAGTGGTCGTCGTCCCTTCCTTCCTTTCTGTATACCTCCTCGGCAGGGATGTCTTCTGGTCTTGGCTGAGCGCAAGTGGTCGTCGTCCCTTCCTTCCTTTCTGTCTACCATCCCTCGGCAGGGATGTCTTCTGGTCTTGGCTGAGCGCGAGTGGTCGTCGTCCCTTCCTTCCTTTCTGTCTACCCCCCTCCCTGCAGGGATGTCTTCTGGTCTTGGCTGAGCGCGAGTGGTCGTCGTCCCTTCCTTCCTTTCTGTCTCCCCCCCTCGGAAGGGATGTCTTCTGGTCTTAGCTGAGCGCGAGTGGTCGTCGTCCCTTCCTTCCTTTCTGTATACCTCCTCGGCAGGGATGTCTTCTGGTCTTGGCTGAGCGCAAGTGGTCGTCGTCCCTTCCTTCCTTTCTGTCCCCCGCCCCGCGGGGATGTCTTCTGGTCTAGGCTGAGCGCGAGTGGTTATCGACCCTTCCTTCCTTTCTGTATATCTCCTCGGCAGGGATGTCTTTTGGTCTTGGCTGAGCGCAAGTGGTTGTCGTCCCTTCCTTCCTTTCTGTCTCCACCCGCCCGGCAGGGATGTCTTCTGGTCTTGGCTGAGCGCGAGTGGTCGTCGTCCCTTCCTTCCTTTCTGTCTCCGCCCCTCGGCAGGGATGTCTTCTGGTCTTGGCTGAGCGCGAGTGGTCGTCGTCCCTTCCTTCCTTTCTGTCTCCCCCCTCGGCAGGGATGTCTTCTGGTCTTGGCTGAGCGCGAGTGGTCGTCGTCCCTTCCTTCCTTTCTGTCTCCCCTCCCTCGGCAGGGATGTCTTCTGGTCTTGGCTGAGCGCGAGTGGTCGTCGTCCCTTCCTTCCTTTCTGTCTCCCCCCTCGGCAGGGATGTCTTCTGGTCTTGGGTGAGCGCGAGTGGTCGTCGTCCCTTCCTTCCTTTTAGTCTCCCCTCTCTCGGCAGGGATGTCTTCTGGTCTTGGCTGAGCGCGAGTTGTCGTCGTCCCTTCCTTCCTTTCTGTCTCCCCCCCTAGGAGGAGATGTCTTCTGGTCTTGGCGGAGCGCGAGTGGTCGTCGTCCCTTCCTTCCTTTCAGTCTCCCTCCTCGGCAGGGATGTCTTCTGGTCTTGGCTGAGCGCGAGTGGTCGTCGTCCCTTCCTTCCTTTCTGTCTCCCCCCCTCGGAAGGGATGTCTTCTGGTCTTGGCTGAGCGCGAGTGGTCGTCGTCCCTTCCTTCCTTTCTGTCTCCCCCCCTCGGCAGGGATGTCTTCTGGTCTTGGCGGAGCGCGAGTGGTCGTCGTCCCTTCCTTCCTTTCTGTCTCCCCCCTCGGCAGGGATGTCTTCTGGTCTTGGCTGAGCGCGAGTGGTCGTCGTCCCTTCCTTCCTTTCTGTCTCCCCCCTCGGCAGGGATGTCTTCTGGTCTTGGCTGAGCGCGAGTGGTCGTCGTCCCTTCCTTCCTTTCTGTCTCCCCCCTCGGCAGGGATGTCTTCTGGTCTTGGCTGAGCGCGAGTGGTCGTCGTCCCTTCCTTCCTTTCTGTCTCCCCCCTCGGCAGGGATGTCTTCTGGTCTTGGCTGAGCGCGAGTGGTCGTCGTCCCTTCCTTCCTTTCTGTCTCCCCCCTCGGCAGGGATGTTTTCTGGTGTTAGCTTACCGCGAGTGGTCATCGTCCCTTCCTTCCTTTCTGTCTCCCCTCCACTCGGCAGGGATGTATTCTGGTCTTGGGTGAGCGCGAGTGGTCGTCGTCCCTTCCTTCCTTTTAGTCTCCCCTCTCTCGGCAGGGATGTCTTCTGGTCTTGGCTGAGCGCGAGTTGTCGTCGTCCCTTCCTTCCTTTCTGTCTCCCCCCCTCGGCAGGGATGTCTTCTGGTCTTGGCTGAGCGCGAGTGGTCGTCGTCCCTTCCTTCCTTTCTGTCTCCCCCCTCGGCAGGGATGTCTTCTGGTCTTGGCTGAGCGCGAGTGGTCGTCGTCCCTTCCTTCCTTTCTGTCCCCCCCTCTCGGCAGGGATGTCTTCTGGTCTTGGCTGAGCGCGAGTGGTCGTCGTCCCTTCCTTCCTTTCTGTCTCCCCCTCCTCGGCAGGGATGTCTTCTGGTCTTGGCTGAGCGCGAGTGGTCGTCGTCCCTTCCTTCCTTTCTGTCTCCCCCCCCTCGGCAGGGATGTCTTCTGGTCTTGGCTGAGCGCGAGTGGTCGTCGTCCCTTCCTTCCTTTCTGTCTCCCCCCCTCGGAAGGGATGTCTTCTGGTCTTGGCTGAGCGCGAGTGGTCGTCGTCCCTTCCTTCCTTTCTGTCTCCCCCCCTCGGCTTGAAGGTCCTGCGGCGTAGGATGAAAGCGACTGGTCGTCGTCCCTTCCTTCCTTTCTGTCACCCCTCCTCGGCAGGGATGTCTTCTGGTCTTGGCTGAGCGCGAGTGGTCGTCGTCCCTTCCTTCCTTTCTATCTCCCCCCCTCGGAAGGGATGTCTTGTGGTGTTGGCTGAGCGCGAGTGGTCGTCGTCCCTTCCTTCCTTTCTGTATAGCTCCTCGGCAGGGATGTCTTCTGGTCTTGGCTGAGCGCGAGTGGTCGTCGTCCCTTCCTTCCTTTCTGTAATCCCCCCCGCGGCAGGAATGTCTTCTGGTCTTGGCTGAGCGCGAGTGGTCGTCGTCCCTTCCTTCCTTTCTGTCTCCCCCTCCTCGGCAGGGATGTCTTCTGGTCTTGGCTGAGCGCGAGTGGTCGTCGTCCCTTCCTTCCTTTCTGTCTCCCCCCCTCGGCAGGGATGTCTTCTGGTCTTGGCTGAGCGCGAGTGGTCGTCGTCCCTTCCTTCCTTTCTGTCTCCCCCCCTCGGCAGGGATGTCTTCTGGTCTTGGCTGAGCGCGAGTGGTCGTCGTCCCTTCCTTCCTTTCTGTCTCCCCCCTCGGCAGGGATGTCTTCTGGTCTTGGCTGAGCGCGAGTGGTCGCCGTCTCTTCCTTCCTTTCTGTCTCCCCCCTCGGCGGGGATGTCTTCTGGTCTTGGCTGAGCGCGAGTGGTCGTCGTCCCTTCCTTCCTTTCTGTCTCCCTCCTCGGCAGGGATGTCTTCTGGTCTTGGCTGAGCGCGAGTGGTCGTCGTCCCTTCCTTCCTTTCTGTCTCCCTCCTCGGCAGGGATGTCTTCTGGTCTTGGCTGAGCGCGAGTGGTCGTCGTCCCTTCCTTCCTTTCTGTCCCCCCCTCCTCGGCAGGGATGTCTTCTGGTCTTGGCTGAGCGCGAGTGGTCGTCGTCCCTTCCTTCCTTTCTGTCTCCCCCCCTCGGCAGGGATGTCTTCTGGTCTTGGCTGAGCGCGAGTGGTCGTCGTCCCTTCCTTCCTTTCTGTCTCCCCCCTCGGCAGGGATGTCTTCTGGTCTTGGCTGAGCGCGAGTGGTCGTCGTCCCTTCCTTCCTTTCAGTCTCCCTCCTCGGCAGGGATGTCTTCTGGTCTTGACTGAGCACGAGTGGTCGTCGTCCCTTCCTTCCTTTCTGTCTCCCCCCTCGGCAGGGATGTCTTCTGGTCTTGGCTGAGCGCGAGTGGTCGTCGTCCCTTCCTTCCTTTCTGTCTCCCCCTCCTCGGCAGGGATGTCTTCTGGAATTGGCTGAGCGCGAGTGGTCGTCGTCCCTTCCTTCCTTTCTGTCACCCCCCGCGGCAGGGATGTCTTCTGGTCTTGGCTGAGCGCGAGTGGTCGCCGTCCCTTCCTTCCTTTCTGTCTCCCCCCCCTCGGAAGGGATGTGTTCTAGTCTATGCTAAGCGCGAGTGGTCGCCGTCCCTTCTTTCCTTTCTGTCTCCCCACCCCGGCAGGGATCCCTTCTTGTCTATGCTGAGCGAGAGTGGTCGCCGTCCCTTCCTTCCTTTCTGTCTACCCCCCAGGCAGGGATGTCTTGTGGTCTTGGCTGAGCGCGAGTGGTCGCCGTCCCTTCCTTCCTTTCTGTCTCCCCCCGCACCAGGGATGTCTTCTGGTCTTGGCTGAGCGCGAGTGGTCGTCGTCCCTTCCTTCCTTTCTGTCTCCCCCCTCGGCAGGGATGTCTTCTGGTCTTGGCTGAGCGCGAGTGGTCGTCGTCCCTTCCTTCCTTTCTGTCTCCCCCCCTCGGCAGGGATGTCTTCTGGTCTTGGCTGAGCGCGAGTGGTCGTCGTCCCTTCCTTCCTTTCTGTCTCCCCCCCTCGGCAGGGATGTCTTCTGGTCTTGGCTGAGCGCGAGTGGTCGTCGTCCCTTCCTTCCTTTCTGTCTCCCCCCTCGGCTGGGATGTCTTCTGGTCTTGGCTGAGCGCGAGTGGTCGTCGTCCCTTCCTTCCTTTCTGTCTCCCCTTCCTCGGCAGGGATGTCTTCTGGTCTTGGCTGAGCGCGAGTGGTCGTCGTCCCTTCCTTCCTTTCTGTCTCACCCCTCCTCGGCAGGGATGTCTTCTGGTCTTGGCTGAGCGCGAGTGGTCGTCGTCCCTTCCTTCCTTTCTGTCTCCCCCCCCCTCGGCAGGGATGTCTTCTGGTCTTGGCTGAGCGCGAGTGGTCGTCGTCCCTTCCTTCCTTTCTGTCTCCCCCCCTCGGCAGGGATGTCTTCTGGTCTTGGCTGAGCGCGAGTGGTCGTCGTCCCTTCCTTCCTTTCTGTCTCCCCCCCCTCGGCAGGGATGTCTTCTGGTCTTGGCTGAGCGCGAGTGGTCGTCGTCCCTTCCTTCCTTTCTGTCTCCCCCCCTCGGCAGGGATGTCTTCTGGTCTTGGCTGAGCGCGAGTGGTCGTCGTCCCTTCCTTCCTTTCTGTCTCCCCCCCTCGGCAGGGATGTCTTCTGGTCTTGGCTGAGCGCGAGTGGTCGTCGTCCCTTCCTTCCTTTCTGTCTCCCCCCTCGGCAGGGATGTCTTCTGGTCTTGGCTGAGCGCGAGTGGTCGTCGTCCCTTCCTTCCTTTCTGTCTCCCCCCCTCGGCAGGGATGTCTTCTGGTCTTGGCTGAGCGCGAGTGGTCGTCGTCCCTTCCTTCCTTTCTGTCTCCCCCCCTCGGCAGGGATGTCTTCTGGTCTTGGCTGAGCGCGAGTGGTCGTCGTCCCTTCCTTCCTTTCTGTCTCCCCCCTCTGGGCAGGGATGTCTTCTGGTCTTGGCTGAGCGCGAGTGGTCGTCGTCCCTTCCTTCCTTTCTGTCTCCCCCTCCTCGGCAGGGATGTCTTCTGGTCTTGGCTGAGCGCGAGTGGTCGTCGTCCCTTCCTTCCTTTTTGTCTCCCCCCTCGGCAGGGATGTCTTCTGGTCTTAGCTGAGCGCAAGTGGTCGTCGTCCCTTCCTTCCTTTCTGTCTCCCCCCTCGGAAGGGATGTGTTCTGGTCTTGGCTGAGCGCGAGTGGTCGTTTTTCTTTCAATCCTTCCTGTCCCCTCTCCTCGGCAGGGATGTCTTCTGTTCTTGGCTGATCGCGAGTGTTCGTCGTCCCTTCCTTCCTTTCTGTCTCCCCCCGCGACAGGAAGGTCTTATGGTCTAGGCTGAGCGCGAGTGGTCGTCGTCCCTTCCTTCCTTTCTGTCTCCCCTTCCTCGGCAGGGATGTCTTCTGGTCTTGGCTGAGCGCGAGTGGTCGTCGTCCCTTCCTTCCTTTCTGTCTCCCCCCTCGGAAGGGATGTGTTTTGGTCCATGCTTAGCGCGAGTGGTCGTCGTCCCTTCCTTCCTTTCTGTCTCCCCCCCTCGGCTGGAAGGTCTTCCGGCGTAGGATGAAAGCGAATGGTCGTCGTACATTCCTTCCTTTCTGTCTCCCCCTCCTCGGCAGGGATGTCTTCTGGTCTTGGCTGAGCGCGAGTGGTCGTCGTCCCTTCCTTCCTTTCTGTCTCTCCCTCCTCGGCAGGGATGTCTTCTGGTCTTGGCTGAGCGCGAGTGGTCGTCGTCCCTTCCTTCCTTTCTGTCTCCCCCCCTCGGCAGGGATGTCTTCTGGTCTTGGCTGAGCGCGAGTGGTCGTCGTCCCTTCCTTCCTTTCTGTCTCCCCCCCTCGGAAGGGATGTGTTCTGGTCTATGCTAAGCGCGAGTGGTCGTCGTCCCTTCCTTCCTTTCTGTATACCTCCTCGGCAGGGATGTCTTCTGGTCTTGGCTGAGCGCGAGTGGTCGTTTTTCTTTCATCCTTCCTGTCCCCTCTCCTCGGCAGGGATGTCTTCTGTTCTTGCCTAAGCGCGAGTGTTCGTCGTCCCTTCCTTCATTTCTGTCTACCGCCCTATAGCAGGGATGTCTTGCGGTCTGCCTGAGCGCGAGTGGTCGTCGTCCCTTCCTTCCTTTCTGTCTCCCCCCCTCGGCAGGGATGTCTTCTGGTCTTGGCTGAGCGCGAGTGGTCGTCGTCCCTTCCTTCCTTTCTGTCACCCCCCCTCGGCAGGGATGTGTTCTGGTCTTGCCTCAGCGCGAGTGGTCGTTTTTCCTTCCTTCCTTCCTGTCCCCCCTCCCTCGGCAGGGATGTCTTCTGTTCTTGGCTGAGCGCGAGTGGTCGTCGTCCCTTCCTTCCTTTCTGTCTCCCGCCCTCGGAAGGGATGTCTTCTGGTCTTGGCTGAGCGCGAGTGGTCGTCGTCCCTTCCTTCCTTTCTGTCTCCCCCCTCGGCAGGGATGTCTTCTGGTCTTGGCTGAGCGCGAGTGGTCGTCGTCCCTTCCTTCCTTTCTGTCTCCCCCCCTCGGCAGGGATGTCTTCTGGTCTTGGCTGAGCGCGAGTGGTCGTCGTCCCTTCCTTCCTTTCTGTCTCCCCCCCTCGGCAGGGATGTCTTCTAGTCTTGGCTGAGCGCGAGTGGTCGTCGTCCCTTCCTTCCTTTCTGTCTCCCCCCCTCGGCTGGAAGGTCCTCCGGCGTAGGATGAAAGCGAATGGTCGTCGTCCGTTCCTTCCTTTCTGTCTCCCCCTCCTCGGCAGGGATGTCTTCTGGTCTTGGCTGAGCGCGAGTGGTCGTCGTCCCTTCCTTCCTTTCTGTCTCCCCCCCTCGGCAGGGATGTCTTCTGGTCTTGGCTGAGCGCGAGTGGTCGTCGTCCCTTCCTTCCTTTCTGTCTCCCCCCTCGGCAGGGATGTCTTCTGGTCTTGGCTGAGCGCGAGTGGTCGTCGTCCCTTCCTTCCTTTCTGTCTCCCCCCCTCGGCAGGGATGTCTTCTGGTCTTGGCTGAGCGCGAGTGGTCGTCGTCCCTTCCTTCCTTTCTGTCTCCCCCCCTCGGCAGGGATGTCTTCTGGTCTTGGCTGAGCGCGAGTGGTCGTCGTCCCTTCCTTCCTTTCTGTCTCCCCCCCCTCGGCAGGGATGTCTTCTGGTCTTGGCTGAGCGCGAGTGGTCGTCGTCCCTTCCTTCCTTTCTGTCTCCCCCCCCTCGGAAGGGATGTGTTCTGGTCTATGCTAAGCGCGAGTGGTCGCCGTCCCTTCCTTCCTTTCTGTCTCCCCCCGCGGCAGGGATGTCTTCTGGTCTTGGCTGAGCGCGAGTGGTCGTCGTCCCTTCCTTCCTTTCTGTCTCCCCCCGCGGCAGGGATGTCTTCTGGTCTTGGCTGAGCGCGAGTGGTCGTCGTCCCTTCCTTCCTTTCTGTCTCCCCCCCCCCTCGGCAGGGATGTCTTCTGGTCTTGGCTGAGCGCGAGTGGTCGTCGTCCCTTCCTTCCTTTCTGTCTCCCCCCTCCCTCGGCAGGGATGTCTTCTGGTCTTGGCTGAGCGCGAGTGGTCGTCGTCCTTTCTTTCCTTCCTTTGTGTCACCCCCCCCCTCGGAAGGGATGTCTTGTGGTCTTGGCTGAGCGCGAGTGGTCGTCGTCCCTTCCTTCCTTTCTGTCTCCCCGGCAGGAGAGTTAGAGTTAGGTATAGAGTTAGGTATATGAAAGATACGGAATCACAATTATTATTAAGATTAGAACAGTATAAAAAATTAACCGCTTACCCGCCGCTTACAGAAAAATTGTAAACTTGTATTTATTTTTTACTTTTTTCATGTCTTTGTGGGAAATAAGTAAAATAAACTATAATTTAAGAAAAATGAATTTGTCTTAGTTTTTTTGAATGAATGTTCCATTTTTGGAACGTTGGCGGCTGTGATGTCGAAAACTAACATATTTTTTCGATCACAGTATGATTGCTCTAAGAATGGACGATGATTTTTATTGTATGCAACATTTTTATCTGATCTATTTTTTATTTAATTTAATGTTTTTATCATGTCATGATGTCTTCGGTATTGTATCATCATCATTTAAAGAATTACCATCGCCTATCCTTTTGTACCTATAGGCCTACTTACTGAACAAGTCAATTTTCCATGAATTTAAAATGAATGATTTAAATATTTTGTTGCAAAACAATTTTCATGTCCATTACATTCATCTGTCAAAGTATATTTTTCAATTACAGGTTGGCTACATAATATCATATACTATTCTGTATGGAAAGGCAGATATTTCATTTCAGTGCATCAAGAAACACGTCATTATGAATGATAATTGGCCATGCACCTTTCATGAAGTCTCTTGTCACAACTGTTGCACATTTTTGTAGTATTTCTGGAGCAATACACACATCTACCTTGTGAATACGCTTTGACGAGAAAATGTTGCCCAGATATACGAAATGGCTTTGGTGTGGGTGTAGTAGGTCCCCCACGCATGCGTTTCAAATTGGGTTGTCTTGACTTTGCTAAAAGTGCAATGACGAGATCACGTCGAAACTGCAAATGCGGCATTTTGTCTTGCATCACATTTACATGAAGTTTCCAGGCTGCAACAACCACTAAATTCAACACGTTGTTGAACAAATTTCAGAACCATTTTTTGCTACGGAGAACACGACGATAGGATCCAAGGAGTCTATCCATGACGTCGACACCTCCCATATATTTATTATAACTGGAAATGAGAGCTGGCTGGGGAACGTCTTTCTTTTGACCTTGTTGTTTAACCCAGCGACGAGCGGTACCAAGTGGATGGACAGTCTCAAAATTTGATGCCACAGTAACTACAGCATTGTCTTTCCAACGACAAATAAGAATATTGCCGTCGCTTTGGACGTCCAAATCACCCTTCTCTTTCTTTTTCATAACTTTCGTTGTTGCAACAGGACATCGTCCGGTGCGATTTTCTCGAATGGTGCCTGTTGCTTTTATGTTCTTCTCGCGAAGTTTGGAAAACAAACTATAACTGGAGAAAAAGTTATCAAAATACACAGAATGTTGCTCCGGGTTCTGTAAAGGTTCCAGCAGTTGCATGACAATTCTCTCTCCAAGAGGAGTGCTGTCAGATCGATCCTGAGCCCCTCCGTACAACTGTAGTTTGAACGGGTATCCATCTGGAGTGCAAAGGGCCCATATTTTATATCCGAACCGTATCGGTTTCCCACGAATAAACATTTTGCCACTATGATGCCCGTAATAGGGAACCAACGATTCGTCAATACTAAGAAATTTGGAAGCACTCCAAATTGGCAAAACTTGGTGTTCATAAAGTCATATAATGGACGAATCTTTGAATACATATCACTCCGGTTGAGTTCTATGCTGTCTGCGAAATGCAAGCATCGCTTTATCAAACGAAACCTCAAGCGACTCATTGATGAACTCGCAATATCACAACAGAGATCAAGACTCGTAGACCAGTATAAATCTTCTGTTGGTAAGACATGGTACCCACTTATCAGAAGGATTCCAAAAAATACATAGAGTTCGTCTTTTTCTGTAATCAAATTTATACCATGTTGTTGTGCGTAAAGGTTAGTGAAACTCGCAAGTGTAGACATGTAATCATCCGTAAAATATAAGCAGAAAAGATCGATAACTGATTTGTTGATCAATTTAGGATTAGTATCGACAAGAGATGGAATAGGAGCGTCAGGAATGTCATTGAGAAACGTTTCTCTTCTGGACCACTTTCTCTCCCTCTGGAGCTCAATATCACCGTCTCCCTGCGTATAATCATTGTCGTCCACGATTACCTCTATTGCTCCAGGAACATCACCTGGTACAACATCGCGAAGAGAATTGTCATCTATGTCTTCCTCGTCGGTAATATCCCCATTGGATGCGTCAGTTGGAGGTAAAATACAAATATCGATAGTAGCATCAGTATCACTATTGTTGATTTCATTTTCATCATCTTGAATTTGTTCAACAGCTTGTTCTAGAGTGAGATGTCGTCGAATTCTAGGCATGATGACACATGAAATGATAGAAAAATCTACTCTCATATCTATTATATTTTAAGCTTTATCAAACCATGGATATCCATGATCAAACAACGCATTTGAAATTCAAACTTTACAGACGACAATAAAAAAGAGAATACGAAGAGTTAGATCGTGAGAAAGTTAACAATGCAATTGTCCGACTTCTATGGTAACTGCAGATGATAATTGCTACAGCGAAGCCTTATAATCACTGAATCCAGGATTGAATTCATCGTTCTAAAGTTGGTGTCAATCTTATTCAAAATACACCAGATTTTGTGTCGTAAGAATGATAAATCTACATTATATGTATGATATCGACATGTTTTTTTATTTACGAGTATCAGTATGAAACAGAAATATTACATAATTCTGTTGAAAATCATTCTAATAATCATCTAATAGCGATCATTCTAATCATCGCTAATAATTTCATTGTATTAGCGAGCAATCACCACAAAAATATCAATGTAAGTCGACTGAAATCTAATAATAGAAATCATGTACATTTCATGCATCGTGCCCGCTAACGTTCCAATATTGGAACATACATGGAAAGATGCGTGTCATTTGTAAAATATGTGTGTTAATGAATAATAATGGAAAACAAAATATAAAAGATGATATTAAGATTGAAAAATCGATGATTTGTTTTAGGTAATGATTCATAATAGACTAAAAAATTGAAAATTTGAATAATCACTAAAAAAAGTAAAAAAAGTGCGTTTTTCGTGGTTCTCCGGTACTGTACTTAAAGGGTAAAATGGTGAAGTGAGCTTATATATTCAAATTTTTATCCATTGAGAGTTATAAAAAATTGTCAAAGTGATAATAATTAGTATTTGGATAACTAAAATCTATGTCAACAAAAATGTTCCAATAATGGTACGTTGGCGTGTAATACATTAAGAAGGAGGTGTTCTAAGGTTAATAATGTGACACAAGGAATTGGAATCTTTATAACAGTAACTTTAGGGGTATTCACAATTATAATAACTTCGACTTTTTTCGTAATTCCAGTAGTTGGTGCAGTTATGGATATTTGAAGTCTTACAATATAAGAAAAACAATCAATGTTTCATTTCTAAACTGGGAATGTCATTCCCTTTCTCATATTCCGTCTCATAAAATAAAATGCTATTGCATGCTACTCATACATTTTGTCAGTAGTCATAGTTGACATACCTGCCTGATTCTTGTGAAGAAAATATTTCTGAGCTAGTTTGAAGCAACTGTTGCTCTTTCTCAAAATCAAAGTAATCTTCAAAATATTTGAAGTTCTTGAAAACATAGCATACGCTTAAAGATGATGTTCGAAGTTTTGCGTTAGTTTGAGAAAGACGATATAATTTCATTAGAAATGTTACACATCCTCTAGAGAATTTAATAGTATAGTCACTTTCCAACCTTTTAGTGAAGAACACGATTGATAAATGTTCCACTGCTTTCAATTTAGTTATCACAAATCCTTGGTCAACCGCTAATGATGGGGAACAAATATTGTGTACCTTTTCTTGATGGATCAAAGATTGTAGGGTTGTAACACACTGTTGAATAGTGCATGTTGTCTGATCATTTATATCGACCCGTTGTTGGATTATTTATCCATTGAAAACAAAGTCTCTTATTATAGAAAATATCTCGTTCTTCTTGTCTTTCGTTTCTGGTTTGGTCTTCTTTGGAAAATAAAATTCGTGATTAACAATAACAGTTTTAAATATTTCTTTTTTCTCGTCCTTGATAAGTGGAAATATTTTATCACAAAATTTGATGAATTCTCGATGAATAGAAGCACTCATTATTTGTCACAGCTTCGTGTTGATGATAATGTCTTATTCAGAGATGAAGGATAAACAAATTGAAGGTAAAACGAAATTGATTGTTGCAGTAGCAGGAAGACGCACAAAATTGCAGACACAGTCAGTCTTGTAGAACACTCACAGAAAGAATGAAATTGTCAATATGTGGCATTTCTTTAAGCAAGCTAGTTGTTGCGACAGCTGTTTCTGAGAAAGAGAATCTTTATGAACTTTGCCCCCAGCGAAGCGACTAAAGCATACCCGCATATGGCGCTATTGTCTGCCACAAGCCGCAACTGCTGCCACTTCAATTCATGCTGGCAAACAATTCTTTTGATAAAATTTATGAAATAGAATTTCTTCATTTAAAATGAATGGTAAAAATATGACTGAGTTATCTCCCAGAGCTTTTGGTCTGACTGAGTTCTTTAAATTATACGGCAAGCAAACAACTACAAATTTCGACCTAAAGAAAATTGCTAATCAATTAGGAATAACAAATTTTCACTTGTTAAAGAGAGATGACATGCTGTTGATGAAAGATGTACCTGAAGTGAATTTTGTACCAAATCTTCACACATCAGAACAAAAAAGAGTACATTGGTCTTCGGGGAGAAAGAATATTGATAATGTAGAAAACTATTATTTCGATTCATACGGACCTCCCCCTACAAATGAAGTCAAAGAATTACTTGGTAATGGAGTGTATAATACATTTCAAATTCAAAAACCAGGACCTAGTTATTGCGGACAATTATGTATTTACGTTTTATACAAATTGGAAAAAGGAGTAGCATTTCTTGATATTATGTTAGAATTGAGTGAGGGAATTTAATTCCCGAAACGTTAGTTCCAATAGCTAGCTAAAGGATACTTGTAATTAATGTTCAAGCAAAGCTAAAGCTCAGTCTTTTGTAATTCATTTTCATAGAATCTACCATTTATTTCCTCATTATCTAAATCTTTGATTTCATAGGTACTCGGATAAGTTTGATTTATTTTATAAACTTCAAATCTTGAATATCGACTTACGTTTTTGCAAATTAACATTACTTTCATTCTCATAATCATTTTCAAATATCTTCCTTCTTATCAAATGTGGATCGTTAGAAGCATTCTTTGGTTTTTCTTCAATACTTGAATGAATCTTATTGTTATAATCATCAACAATTCCTGGTAATATTTTTAACCATTTCTGATTTCCTTGTTCAGTAAATTTCTTAAATAATTTACTTTTTAATGTTCTGTTAAACCTTTCTATTACCACAGCTTTTCTAGCATTTTCAGTGGAATAAACAGTTTCAAACAATGGCTTAACATTTCAGTAAGAAAACTCAGAGACTTTATCAACAAACAAGTTATTTGGCTTTCTATTACTTTCTTTGAATATTTTTTCAAACGCATATTTAACTGTTAAACCGCTTTTACTTTTTAATGGTTTCACCCAAGCGTATCTAGTATATAAATCTATAACGGTTAATGCGTATTTAAGATCAGACTCATTCGGCATATGAATAAGATCAGCACTCCAAATATCATCTTTATTAAATACTTTTACCTTCAATAGATATTTCGGCTTTCTATATTCTTTATGAATTTCAGACGAGTAGGTTTCATAGTAATGAGTTTTGTCTAAACCCTATTTAATATTTTTTTTTAATAATTTAATAATTATATTTAATAAACCCTAATTAATAACAATATTTTAGCTTGTAAAGCTTTCTTAACAAACATTCTTTCGATTCTTTCTCTAAAGGAAGGATTTTGAATATTATCCAATTCTTCTGACATTTTCCTATCAGCTTCATGACGAGATTTTAGGTCATGATTTCGATAAGCTAAATCGTGTCTATAAGCTGCTGCGTCAACTTTGTTTATTGGTTCTTCACCTTGTTTTGGATTATTATTCTCATCTGCTCTTATATCTAATCGAGTTCCTGGACTGGTATATGAATGACCAGGAAGATGTTTTTCTTTCGAATATTTACTCCAAATAAATCCAGGAAAGTTTTCTAATGTTTTTTGTATGTCACCTCCGGTGTACAGCCGTGCGGTGTGTGACCGATGGCCAGAATGTACGTTTAATAGATAATTCAATAAATCTAAATTAGCAATTTTTGATTCAATTAAATTTCCGGAATTTGTAGAACTTGTAAAATTTCTAGAATTTCTAGAATTTGTAGAATACATTTTAAAGCAAAATAAATATTTACAACTTTACAACAGTATATTTATGACATCATAACAATATATTGACCTAATCATACTAGGACTTAGAGATAATCCAGAACCATCTTTAGTTTCTGTTATTTCTATTAAATCATCAAGATCATGTAGAATGTCTTTGAGAACTCTTTTCCCTTCATCAACTAAATTAAATTTACTAATAAATTACTACTATTCCTTCACCCCTAGCAACTTTCTCCAACTCCCTATTATGTCGTTTTTGTTCTTCTAATGCTGCCTTCTCTGATTTATTTTTATTTACTGCTTGGAAAATACCAGCTGTCCCACCTGCAACACTTCCTGCTGCTGCTATACCTCCTATGATTAGTGGAATTAATGGGAGAATCCCGCCATTCTTTTCTTCTTGTAATTTAATATTCTCTATCATTGGTTTCCTTATGTAATACTTTTTTTTGTTAATCGTAATAGTTTTAGGGGTATTTTTGTCAACAATATTACGTAATTTTAATTCAACAGTTTTATTATTATTACCTTTCGCTTGCGACATTTTTAATAAAAAAATTTTAAGTTACCAAAAAATTTTAATCAATTCTAGTTATTAAAAATTTTAAGTTACCAAAAAATTTTAATTAACTTATCGACGAAGTCTTGGGCTTTAGCCGATCGGACCAAAGGTCCTTAGGTTATTAACCTATCCTAACCATCTTTCATTAAAAATTTCAATAGAATATTTTACATCTTCTAGCAGTAAACCATAAGCCATTAATGATGTTGTGGAATCTTTCTTTTCAATATTAATTGTTACATCACAACCATTTTTAACAATATCTTCAGATTGTGCACTTAAACAAGTTACAGAACTAGCTGTACGTTTTCAAAATTTACTGGAATTGGTTTGTTAGTGTTTAATCTTTTTGCAATAGTTGATTCAACCTCTAAAATAGGAGTAATACGTATGTTTTATCCACCATTCAAGTCTATCAATTTTTAAATATGCTTTTTTCCAGTCTTTCCATAAAAGATTAATTCATTATTTGCTGCGCGATGAATTATTAATTTAAATTTTAATTGATATGACATTTTGTCATAATCTAAATATCCGAATGATGGAGACAATGATCAATTTACTGTCTGTTTACTTTTCTTGTTAAACTCACGTCTTTCTTTATATGCAATATTATTTGTTTTATTTAAATGATTTGCAATGTTTTTTACATCTTTCGCAATTCCTGCAGCATCTTTTCCAGCGTGAGTTAAATCGTCAACAATTATACCATCATTATGATCTGGAAACCAACCTTCGATTTCATGCTTTATATTATTTTCACCAATTGTAACAAATCGAAGCATTGCATCAATTACACCTGGAGAATCACTTATTGTTTCTATATTTTGAGTTGCAACATCTAAACGCATTTGTGTAAATAATCTTGGAAAGAAATTATTCTCCAATGCAATATTATCGGTTTCTGGTAATGGTGTTGTAAAATCAGCATCACTATATAGAGAATATTCACAGTGTAAAAAGGAATCAGGTAAAAATAAATAACTTTGTTGACCATCAACTTCAAAGATTAAATCTCCTCCAGTATTTACTCTACTAGAAGATCCGGGATTCATAGCAATTCTTATATAGTCATTCTTGTTTTGATTATAACTGACGAACGGAGGATCGTCTAATCAAAATTTACTTTCAATCAGGGAACACATTTTAATAAAAAATAATTTGACTTTCTTGTTTTTTCTAAAAGTAATTTTCTTAGGATTCTTTTTTAGAATATATTTTAGAATTTTGCTAAACCTCTTAGTTCTTCAATTGATTTCTCCTCATGTTTACTATCAGCTGCTATGTTAGCAATTTTGTTTTTTGTTTCCTCTGAAAGTTTTTTAAATTTTTTTTAGTTTTTCTGAATCATTCTTAAGTTTACGAATAGTTTCTAGTTGTTTTAATTCGTTTTGAGACTTAACAGCATTTGATATTGCACTAGCTGTACTGCCTATAGCAGCTGCTCCTTTTGCAGCAGATGTAATCAAATCTTCATCATTTTCAATAACATTAACGATACATCCTATGTTATCACTGATGCCAGAAAATAGACCATCTCCTTCTTTTTGAATAGTTTCTACATTGTTATAATGGTAAACAGATTTCATAGATGGTTCATGGGTAATTTTTTTATTTGAAGCAAAATGTTTAAGATTGTGTTTATAAACTATAGGCATTTTTTAGGATTAAATTTGACTTTTGGGAAAAATATTTTCGGTTATTATTAACATTTACGTTTGTGAATGGACAACAACCGCGTGATAACTTTATTAATTTGCCTTTGCACTTTCTCTATTGCGTTAAGCAGCGTGTGATGTATTTTAATTTCTTTTCTATTAACTTGCATTTTCTGCTGATTCATCTTTAAATCCGTTTAAAGAGCCTTTAACATAATTTTAAGAACAATTAACTGATTTTTAACAGCATCTAACTGTTCTTTATTTCCATTATAATTTTTCTTTAATTCTTTTTCTAAATTGATTTTAAGAGTTTTCATTTTATCAACTTTTTGATTAAGTGAGTTTACTTCATTTATTATTCTATTCATCTTTTTCATTTGTTGAGTAATTTTAGAACGTAATTCATTAACACTTTTTTGGAATGTAGCCTGTAACTTATATAAATTTTTAAATTTTTTTAGGAAGTTATTCCAATTCATTTTCTAATTGTTCTTTCAATAGTTGTATCTGATGTTTATTTTTAATGACTGCAGATTTTAGCTTTATAGAAAGTAATATTAAAATTTTTGATTGTTCTGAAATTTTTTTATAAAGTTGTGCTATATTTACTTCTATCTCTCTATGCTTTTTATCAAGTTTTAATAATTTATTTTTCGTTTAATGATTTGTCATTAAGTTTAAGCAACTTTAATTCATTCATCAGTGGAACCAAAACATCATTTATATATTTGTCTTTTAAGTCATAAAATTTGTGTATCAACATATTGTTTATTCGTTAACTCTGTATTTTGTCGTGGAAGAATAGAAAGATGTAATAGGCCAGATAAAACGTCTCCATTTTCCATGATGTATTTTTCTATTTCTATTTCTGATTCACGATTATTCGGGATATATGCACCTCCACCAACATTTTGGTAACATCATTTTTTAAACAATAAAAAAAATAATTTTTTTCTAATAAAAAATGGAAATGAGTCAAATGTGCCAAATTATGAAACCTAAGTCAGAGTTCTATGATAGTGAATATCAGTGTACGGATTGTTTAAAAGCAAAAGTAATGTGTTTAGGTTGTCAAAAAATTATATTGAAGAAAAAATTTCCAAGACATGTAGCACTTTGTCCAAATTTAAATGTGAATAATAATTTTTAGATATGAATAGGAATTTTTAGATATAAATAATAATTTTTATTATTTATGCGAAGTCAATATATATTTATTTAGTTATACTAAGATATGTTTTATTTAGTTATACTAAGATAAGTTTTATTTAGTTATACTAAGTTAAGTTTCATTTACTTATACTAAGATAATTTTATTTATTTATACTAACATAATTTTTATTCATATTCAAATAATGACTTTATATCCCAAAGAGTCTTAAGTATTCTGGAATAGAGGAGAGTCTCAGAACTACTTCTTTTGAGTATAGGAACACAAATTCCGTAATGTTCCGGTCATATAGAGGCAAAATACACTCGAAAGAGTGTAGGATTATGAGTCCCTAATTTATATTGCCATATTTTTTCTTAAAAAAAGAAAAAAAAATGAAAAAGCAAATTTAGAAAAATTATATTCGCCCGTATCATCTAGTTCTTCTTATTCGACGAGATCATCAGGATTTGAAAATAAATGTTTTGATAATAACAATAATCCTTGTATAAATGTCAATCTATTATTTGAATTACAATCTCAAATATTTAAAGAACAGACAAAAGGTTTACCTAATATTGATACCAACTATTGTATATTTCCCGGTGATCCATTTATAAAATTTATGGATATTGTCAGCAAATATAATGACGTTGCATATGTGGAACTGAATAAAGAAAATATGGTTATCATAGGGTATAATAGTGTATATGGGTTTATTAGAGCATTTTTACCAATTAGTAATACTGATTGGATTGAAACTAGAATTATCAATTATATCAACATTACAGAATTAGTAAAAAAAATTAAAATCCTTTTCGAAATCTAAAATTAGATTATTTGTGGATGAATTAGATCAATATAATATTCATACTGAAAGTAAAAAACTTAATGATGAATTATAATGTCAAGTATATTATAGAGATACTGTTTATAAAAGAAAAATGGTAGAAATGCCCCAAAGATATGATAATGATACATATGTTGGATTATTTTCAAATTTAAATATTAATTTATTATTATAATCTCGTATTAATGGTTTAGCACACCAAGAAAAAAATTATATGTGGAAAACACCTTATACTATTAAAAATGACCATAATCATAATCATAATCATCATAATCCCACAAAACATAATACTTTTGACCAACGAGATATTCCCCCTTCTATAAACCCTTCTATAAATGCTCTTCTATAGAACCCTTCTATAAATGCTCGCTTGCATATTAAATTAGGTGGATCATTAACATAGATATCACTTAAAATGTGTTCGAATATTATTGTATTGTCGTGTAGAAATAATTTATTATGAAGTAAATTTGTTCCTATATCTAATTCTTTGTGGCTTTATTTCATTACCTGTTTCATCTAACAATGAATGATCTTCAGTAACATCTATTATTCCCATTTTTGTTCTTATTCGATAGATACTTTTATTTGTAGAATGTCTAATAACATTTTAGAAATTCATTTTGTTGTTCGAGTGGTTTATGTTCAATTTCTTTACAAAGATCATTCTTGTCTTTACCAAGTTCATTCTTGACTTTTAACTGATTATACTCTTTCATTAAATCTATTAAATTATTTCCAGGTAAATATTGTTGTAATATTGGCAAGAAGATGTTACAAAATGGATATATGTATTTTCTTATATTTGCTAAAACTCTTCCACCTTTAACAGATTTTCTAATATAATTTCTAGCCCATAAATCAGTATGAGAATGTATTTTATTTTCTGTATTATTATTATTATTATTATTTTGTACACTCTTCATCCAACCATTGAAGGTTAAAGCAGGAGATGCTAAATTAGTAGTTATATCTTCTCCAACTAAATCTTTCATAACATTATTACATTTGAAGATACAAAATGCTAGGGATAGAACATCATTAACTAAATATGGTTTCCATTCATTTTCTTTTTCTTTATAATTATCATGTGTTATTTCTCCAAATTTTTTATATTTTATTTTATACACATTCGTAGGAATTTTTAAATTCTAGCACCATTTGGAAAGACTCGTTTTCACATGTTGATAGCTACACTTCATTACAATAGTTTGTAGTGCTAGTGTACCTCGAGGTGGTGATTTTTTAATATTGTTTTTAAATTGAAAGGATCTTTGAATATATTTACTAACATTTTCCGTTGTATGAGGATTTTGTAAAGAAACAGTTAATATTCCTCTTGAAGTTTTAAGTGGTGCTTTAGTTAATCTAAAATTAGATTTTATCGGAAAATAGGAATCAAAGCCTGATGAATTGTGAGCTATTAAAGTTACTTTCGAATAATTAAATTCTCCAAGAGTTTTAAAAGATTCGTGTATTGCACATTCATCTTGTTTCCTAATAAAGATTTTCACACAACGTTGAAGTTTGTTAAGTTCTTGTTCAGTTAAGTTATTGTAGTCACTTATCTGTTTCTTAAGTTCTTTAATTTCATTTTCATCTTTTGATTGTTTAATTTTAATCATATCACTTAGCAAACGTGTGTCTAATTCTTTCAATCTTTGCTTTGGCAAACAACACATAAATTTATTGAAATTGATAGCACCTAAAGCATAAGGAATAGGATGGGGTGTTGAACGGGTCCCTCCCCCCCTCTGGAAGGAAGGAAGGAAGGAGGAGTGATGAGGCAAGGGGTGGGAAGGAAGGTGATGTGGGAAGGATAGAGTTGGAAAAGTCAGGTGTTGGAGGTGTTGGGATGAGAAAGGCTGGAATTCGGCATGAAGGAGGTCTCGGATGAGAAAATGGAGTGCAGATTCGGACTCTACGTGAAATTGTGGGTTAGGAAGGATGTTTCCAGCGACATTGGAGAGAAAAAGTTTTGAAGACCTCCCCCCCTCCTGCCAAACTTCCAACTTTGGTGTTAGACATCGTAGAAAGTCGTGCAATATCTCATTTGAAAGCTGGGAGTGAGAAAAAGGCAGTGAAAAGCTCAGTTTGGACTCATTTTCTTGGGTTTCGGGATGAGAAAGTCCATTTTTCGACAGGAAGGAGGCCTCGGATGGGAAAATGGAGTGCAAATTCGGACGTTTTGGCCAAAGTTGGGTCTAGGAACTTCTTCCCAACTCAATCGGAGAGAAAAAGTTCTGACCTCCCCCCCCCCCTCCTGCCAAACTTCCAACTTTGGTGTTAGACATCGTAGAAAGTCGTGCAATAGCTCATTTGAAAGCTGGGAGTGAGAAAAAGGCAGTGAAAAGCTCAGTTTGGACTCATTTTCTTGGGTTTCGGGATGAGAAAGTCCATTTTTCGACAGGAAGGAGGCCTCGGATGGGAAAATGGAGTGCAAATTCGGACGTTTTGGCCAAAGTTGGGTCTAGGAACTTCTTCCCAACTCAATCGGAGAGAAAAAGTTCTGACCTCCCCCCCCCTCCTGCCAAACTTCCAACTTTGGTGTTAGACATCGTAGAAAGTCGTGCCATAGCTCATTTGAAAGCTGGGAGTGAGAAAAAGGCAGTGAAAAGCTCAGTTTGGACTCATTTTCTTGGGTTTAGGGAGGAAAATGGCAGGAAACCGTCAGAGTTGGAAAAGGCAGGTGTTGGAGGTTTTGGGATGAGAAAGTCCATTTTTCGGCATGAAGGAGGTCTTGGATGAGAAAATGGAGTGCAAATTCGGACGTTTTGGCCAAAGTTGGGTCTAGGAACTTCTTCCCAACTCTATCGGAGAGAAAAAGTTCTGACCTCCCCCCCCTGCCAAACTTCCAACTTTGGTGTTAGACATCGTAGAAAGTCGTGTAATAGCTCATTTGAAAGCTGGGAGTGAGAAAAAGGCAGTGAACAGCTCAGTTTGGACTCATTTTCTTGGGTTTAGGGAGGAAAATGGCAGGAAACCGTCAGAGTTGGAAAAGGTAGGTGTTGGAGGTTTTGGGATGAGAAAGTCCATTTTTCGACAGGAAGGAGGCCTCGGATGGGAAAATGGAGTGCAAATTCGGACGTTTTGGCCAAAGTTGGGTCTAGGAACTTCTTCCCAACTCTATCGGAGAGAAAAAGTTCTGAACCCCCCCCCTCGGGAGAGCTCGCTTCGATCTCGGCTTCTAGTGGACGGAGTTTGTCGTGCCATAGCTCGTTTGAAAGCTAAGAGTGAGACAAATTCACTGAAAGAATCGGCTTGTTCCTATCTGTCTTCGTTTAGATGTGAGACGCCATTTAAGATTTTGGGACATTGGCGAAAAACGACAGAGTTAGAATTTGGGACGTTTTGGGCTGTAGCTTCAAAACGAAGCATCGGATTGGAAAACGGATTTCAGATTTGGAATCAGCGTGAAATTCTCTATCTGTATGGTGAGTTTCAAGTCAATCGGAGAGACAAAATTTTCGCTGACGTCCCCCCCCCGGCACCGAACTTCCAACTTTGGTTCTAGTGGACGGATTTTGTCGTGCAATAGCTCGTTTGAAAGCTAAGAGTGAGACAAATTCACTGAAAGAAACGGCTTGTTCATATCTGTCTTCGTTTATATGTGAGATGTTATTGAAAATTTGGGAGATTGGTGAAAAACGACTAAGTTAGAATGTTTATGAAAATCGCTCTAGCGGGTGAAGCAAGCCTCGGACGGGAAAACAGAGACCAGATTTGACATCAGCGTGCCATGTTACACCTGAATGTCATTCATACTATGTCTCCGAAGTGAAAGGAAGAAAGATGACAGAAGCAGTAAAGTTTACGAATGAATTTTGTTCACTACGTTTTCATCGACAAAGTCTTCGTGGTGTGATTAGAGACTACATCATCTCCTTTCATCATGAAAAGGCAGACTTAGAATTTGCTAGCGCTAAAGGTTACTTCGTTTTCCAACAGCTCATGGTCAGTTTGATGAATAAAGATCTGAAAGGACGATTACTTGCAGAGATTGAATTTGAGAAAGTGACTGATGAACATGCAGGTGAACGTGTAGTGTTTCATTTTGCATCCTATTCTGCAGAGACGATACATGATCCCAAACATTTCTATCAGCGACACATGGCAAAAATTGCATCTCGACTAGATTCATTTCATGAGCATGGATCCAACTTGCTCTTATGTCGCATAAAACACATTCATATTCAACTCAATGTGGTAAAAGTAGATTCGACAACAAGATTTGGGAAAAGCATTCATGAGTCAGACGTCCGCGTGCCTCCTTTTCCCTGCCGCAACGAAGTCAGGGGAGAAACGGAGGTCTCTGATTGGCTCACATAGTATCAAATGTGGATTCGCAGGAGATTATAAAAGCAGACGTCTCCCCATTTTCTCTTCATTTCATTCTCTTGACTTGGAAAGCGTGTGTGACTTGCTGAAGCCATTCTCCCCTCTCAACTTTGTCTGATCAATCCTGTTTGCAAATTACAAGTGAGTGTCATGACTGTCTGGCCTAAACCTTACCAGCATTTTAGAAGAGAGACGCAGGAGAGTGTGTGGCCGATGATTGTACAAGCTTATTTTGTTGAACCATCACCACCACCACCACCGCCTCCACCACCTAGACGCTTTACCTTTAAGTCTTTTAGGGAATTGAAACTCAATTCGGGTCCTAAGCCGAAGACATTTAATTTACTGGACGATGTCGAAGACTTAGACTTTGGTGATAAGCTTTAAATCCTGTGAACGCTCCAAAAGGTCCTCTTAAGGGCCACCTCATATGCCACTGCTAAGCTAACAATTTTCTTTTCTCCGATGATCATGAATGTACTTAGTGGTATTCTTTCGTTACAGACTGCCATGGCCATGAATCCTACTCCAACTGCTGCATCACTGAATCCTCATCATCTCGAGCTGTGGAATCCGAAAATTGAAAAGGTAATTCACGGCTATCCTACCTACAAACAACAAGTGCGCTACAACGGTGTTCGACTCTATCTTCAAACGCCGGCGGTATACTTACCAAAAGTGGATACGCAAGTAAATCGTTGCGGTCAAAACCTGAGTATCCCTATTGATAATTGGTTGCGACAGCAGCTTGACATTTTAGAAGACTTTGTGAGGCAAAAGGCTCTTATTCCTACTGAACTATTACAGTTGTGGCCAGAAAAGAAAACTTCTTATTATAAACCATTGTATCGCGGCACTCGCTGCTATATTTTACAAAGCAAGTATTGTAAAGTCACTTCAGGCGTGACAGTTGAACAATCAGTTGAAACAGAATTGTCATCGTTAGGTGCAGGCTTTTAATCCTTTCATATTGATGTGCCTGCTGTTTATTTGGGACTTCATCAATCTGACGGGAATTTGATTTCTCTCAATTTGCGCATTGCTCAAATTCATCATCAACCTGAGTTAACAGGACTTGATCACATTGAGAAAGTCATTGATTCTTGTGTCAAAGAGTGTCAAGAACCTGTCACTAAACCTAAACGTCGTCGCACATCAAAGAAAGATGGTGCTATCACCAAAGAGAAATCTTAAGTATTGTAAACAGTTAGTATGTAGTGAATGTGGAAAACGCGGTCTTGCGCGATATGTTCAAATAAAACATTGTCATCATGTTGTATGTATCTTTTGTTATGTAAAGGACAGACATCCTTGTAAAGTTCCTGCTCAATGTATTATTTTGTAATGAAGTCTTTTTGATATTGTAGGTTGTCATCTTCATAGACAGTGAGGGAACACCCATGCAGGAATTGAGTGCTATTGCAATGAGAGAAAGTGATCAAACTGTTGTTAGTGTATATCATAGATTTGCCTACTGTCCTCCACACAAAGACGAATGGTCACGACGTCATGTGCATGGACTTGATCCTTCTATTTTGATTCATATTGGATTTGTAAATGAAACGTATTTGATAAGTGATTTCAAACGGTGGCTTTCAGGTTTTCATATTGTTAAAATATTAGGAAATGATTCTGAACGAGAAGCAACAACACTTCAGTTGCACATTGATAATTTATATTTACCATGTTGGGTAGATCGTGTAAGACAAGACTATCATATGCATTGTGATCAAAAGAAGTTTAGAGATGAAATGATTTTTGACATGGCAATATGTTTCGGTGAGAGACATCACCTTTACAGACCACCATCTCATTGTAATACTAGAAATAGAGCTACCTACATTGCAAAACTCTCTTCACGCTGGCATTGTAGTCTCTATGACGTTTATGAACTGTATCTATATTATTGTCAACAGCATGGGTCTATGTAAAACATGTTTTTACTCCTTGTGAATGAATGATGATCATTTTATGAAGTGTATTCTGTAATTGTAAATTTTGTATGGTGTTGAATAAACTTACAGTGGAACATGACAGTTATTTCTGTTTTATTCATAGTGGAAGTCATTGAAGCAATGTGAAATCTATAGTTACATCGTTTATGATGGCGCATCGTACCTTAAGTAACCACATGTGTCATTTGACTTTTGATCAACAAGGATTCGATGTATTTTTACAAGATTGGAAACTTACATTTAAAATGAAGATGAATGATATGAAAGTAGTGCTCACTGAAAGCCTTCCTCTCTTCAAAAGATTGATGGAGAGTTTAGAACCTCAAGATGTAAAGGGTAGACTCGTTGCTTATATAGAGTTGAAAGATTTACAAAAGCCACTTCGTTTTGGATCTTATTGCACAGAATGGATTACTCTTAGTGATCAATTTTATGGTCGTCATATGGAGAAAATTATGGAGAGAATAGCAGAGACGTTGGAAGGAAATGCGTACGTTGTTAAACATATCATGATTCAACTGAGTGTGTTTACATCCACGACTTTGTCTGATGCGCGACACATTGTGTAGATGCAATAAAGATTTCTTTTCACTGAGTATTTTGTAATGGTGTATAGACCAACAAGAGTCATTGCGCTTTGTGCATTGCTATCGGGCTCTTTGTTAGATAAATGAATGCGTCTTTGTTCGAGAAAAGGGGCGTGTCACATCATGAGTCATTGCGCTTTGTGCATTACTATCGGGCTCTTTGTTAGATAAATGAATGCGTCTTTGTTCGAGAAAAGGGGCGTGTCACATCATGAGTCATTGCGCTTTGTGCATTACTATCGGGCTCTTTGTTAGATAAATGAATGCGTCTTTGTTCGCTAGAAGGGCGTGTCACTCAAGTCTTTGTAAGAGAGAAGGTTTCCACCCACGCAGTCAAAAGTTCACGCGCGATAACTCTTTGTCACATAACAAAGACAGAGAAAACGAGAAAAGGGAAACGCATGTGATTGGAGCTAGGTCTGCTTATAAAACGGACGACTGAGAGCATGGCAATCATTTCCGTCCTTGCGCTAACCATGCAGTTGCTCGAAGCCATCAACGCCTCTGCTCTCGCACTGGGTACACGGAACTCCCTTACTTTAGCATCGGGTAAAAATGCTTTCAATCAAAAGATAACTCATCATGGAGAAGCCGTAACCATAAAAACTCCAAGTCAACGGATAGATTATCTAAAGATTATGTCAACAAAGCATGGAGTGGCCGTGTGTGTGCCGTTAGACTATTGGACACGGTTACAATTCAATACTCTTGAAACATTCCTGAAAGAAAATCTCACCATTCCAAAAGAAATTGTTCGACACAATGGGAAGCGGCCACAAGTTCCCATCATGGAAAGACGATACATGTATGTGCATATGGATAGACACTGTCTCATCATCCATGAAAAGGAGGGCAGCGAATTCCACTTACTCAATTGCAAACCACTCCCCATTTTAGGAAAAGGATTCTACTCATTCGAAATTAAAATTCAAACCATCTACATGGGTCCGCGCAGGGACGGAAGGTTGTTTACGTTGAATCCCTATCTTGTCTCCATCACCTTTAAAAATGATGTCCATGTTGATGATGATGATCAACTACAGTAACACTCTCCACACACTGAGAACGCACCATCGGTCTTTATGAGACCACGGCCTAACGGCCACCGTATCAAGAAAGAAAATGTACACTCACCATGCCACACATGAACATGACTCTCTCCTTCTTTCTTATGCATACCCTTCTTCACTCAGGTTTTAATCATGTGGAAATTATCAGCATGTCTCCATGTATCATGGAAAAGTCAGTGTGCTACATTTCATGATACGAAACGTCAACTTCAGATAACTCTAGAATGCTTTCATCTACGAAGGTTGCATCAAGCAATCCTATCCAACTCTTGTCGTGTCATTAACGTAGGAGACGGCATTGTATTTATTCGCATTCAAGAGATGATTCTACATAATGATCACTGCTACATTGTGATTCCAAAACCCTCATGGGAAAAGTATAAAAGGGAAGTTCACTCCACCCTCATGTCATTTGTGAGTCATGCTCCCATCCGCATCATCAACGCCATGCGCGAAATGAATCTCAGAAGAGACATCGATTTAGAACAGTTGCATATCCATCTTCCCGATTCAGTCTATCATCGCGGTCGTCCGCAAATGTTGGTCATTCGCATGAGCAACGGTCGAAATCTTCAAATCTTTCGCTGTGGCAAAATCCAAGTCCTAGGAAACCTTCTCATTTCGCGATGCAGTCCATGTGTTACGAAGTCGTCAAGAAAATGCGAACACTCATGCCTCATCTCCGCCTCAGTCCCCTGACATTGAAGAATATAGGAGTGTCTGTTCAATTGAAGATGTTAGTGAATCTAGCCAGCATTAAAACCAGTAATCATTGTATATTACATGAAACTGAACTCTTTCTTGCTGCTCTGATTCGGAAGTGGCATCCTGTACATATTGCAGTGTTTCACAACGGACATTGTATCATGACTGGTTTACATAATATCAGTAAAGTAGCTGACATTGTTAAATCTTTAATGCGTTATCTGTATGAGTCACAGTTAATAGATACGTGTTAATCACATGATGCGTTTTGAATGAGTCACCACAATGAACTATCGCCCACACACGTGTCGGTGAAAAGATCATCAACAAGGTTCTTCGCTTTATGATGAGTCAGCGCTATTTATAGACATGAAATGATGTCCACACACTTGTCGGTGAAAAGGTCACGCTGTCTGACGTGAGTCGCCATCGCTTTGTCTGATAAATAACGCCCACACACGTGTCGGTGAAAAGGTCGAAGCCTTACTCCTTCATGAGTCAGAGCTATTTATTGACATGAGTCAGCAAAGTGGTTGATGTTTCCTAAGCCGAAGAAATTGCCATGATGTTACATGCGTTGATGAGGATGTTAACTTACAAACTCTAACATGGTTTTGACTTTATTTTATACTTTACCTATCTTGCAAATAGTGAAATACTTATGACTTCATTTTATATTTCACCTATCTTACAAACTGTACAAACAGTGAAATGATTTTAACATTAATTCAAACTTTACAAGCATCAACTTTATTTCTAACTTTACAAACGTCAACTTTATTTCTAACTTTCCAAACAGTGAAGTGATTCTAACTTCATTTATATTTCACCTATCTTACAAACAGCGACATGGTTATAATTTATTTTATACTTTACAAACGTCAACTTTATTTCTAACTTTACAATCATAAACATTATTTCTAACTTTACAATCATCAACTTTATTTCTAACTTTACAAACGTCAACTTTATTTCTAACTTTGCAAACAGTGAAGTGATTCAAACTTCATTTATATTTCACCTATCTTACAAACAGCGACATGGTTATAATTTATTTTATACTTTACAAACGTCAACTTTATTTCTAACTTTACAATCATCAACTTTATTTCTAACTATACAATCATCAACTTTATTTCTAACTTTACAATCATCAATTTTATTTCTAACTTTACAATCATCAACTTTATTTCTAACTTTACAAACGTCAACTTCATTTCTAACATTACAAACTCTAACATGGTTATGACTTCATTTACATTTCACCTATCTTACAAACAGTGATATGGTTATAACTTAATTTCTAACTTTACAATCATCAACTTTATTTCTAACCCTACCCATCTTACAAAATGATTAAAACTTTTACTTCTATCTATTGAGTGAGAATCCCATCTTTATGTCAAAAGGAAAACAACACAGTATGTACATGATATGTTATTCATCATCACAACCGATTTTCATAGCACCGCACATAGTTAATACTGATGGTAGCAGAAAAGAAAGATTTTATATCTCACATCACCGGAGAAAACAAAGTCACTGATATGCAGGGAGAAAACAAAGTCACTCATGTGCAGGGAGAAAACAACGTCAGGAAAACCAGTTGATATGTAAGTCATGATATGAAGTGATCAGGAGTTGGACGCATGTTACAAGGCACTCACTCACAACTCCCCATAGAAAACGCCATGGAGTAAAAAGCAAAACATCAACCACAACAGAGAGGAAGCATTCATCATCAGACATCGCCGGACGGAGGAGGAGAAAGTTTCTATCTCTTGGGTGGAGGTAGATGAGTGTCTGGATGGCCGTACTGTAATGAGTGGTTAGGACTCATCCAGCATCGCTTGTCTTCCCAAGCTGAGAGACCTCGTTTCCTAAACGTCGTTGTTCTGACTTGATGCGACTGAGATTTTAAAATGGTCATTTCTAATTTTTTGATTTTAAGTGAATCTAAGGCATCTTGATAGTCCCTATGTGTCATTTTTCTAACGATTGACTACGAGATGCCTTTCGCCCGTTTTATAGAAAGCTCTGAGGATTTTAGCTTCATGGAGTACATCTTGGGGCGAAGCAAGATCATCTCCTCTATCTGTTTGCCGGCACACTCATCCTTGAAGCAGCCAAGCTTCGCTTTATTTGAGGTAGAGTAAAGCGGATGGTCAGTGGGATAGTTTGAACTATCAAACTTGGGTGCTAAATATTTTAAAATGTCTTCCTGGCTGACTTGGCTCGTGGTTGTCAAAGCTAGGAAGAAGTTGTCCGTATCACCTCCTACTAATTCCACACGTTGGAGAAGTGGACATGTCTTAAAAGTGTGGTAAAATAACTTGTACATTTCTAACTTGGAGTGATCCAAGACAGCTTGACCGAAATAAATGGGCTTACAAAGTTCTACATTAGATTTTAACATTTTAAAACCAGTGATGTCTTCGGAAATGACGTCATGTTGGCAAAACAACGGCGAGCGACATAACTTGATACTCGTTTCCGGATCAGTTACGATGCGATAGTCCATGCGCTTTCTTACATCCTCCATGGTTTTACCAAAGAGGGCATTATTCTTAAATTTAAAGAAGTCCTTTTCGAAAGGATTCTTGGATTCAGCCCGTTTCTTGCTATTAAATTCTATATACGGTTTTAGAAAGGGCTTCTGCCTAAACTGGATAGCGCGATGGACTTTATCAAGTTGCATCCCCATACCTAGATAGAATTTGAGGATGGAATAGTGCACGATGTAATGCTGTTTGTTCAATTGGGTGAGCAACAACTTCCTAGTGGGTTCATAGTGTAAGTCATTTTCCGCGTCATACTGCTTATTGTGTTCTTCCATAAAGGGAGAGAACATATCTGGACTGACTATGCCAGATTCGGGTGCGAGAGGAAAATCAGCGGTCCTATTCTTAATGCAGTCTGGATAGATGAGGTCGACTTCAAATAAATAACCTATGTCGGCCTCATCTCCCAGTGCCATGATGTGTGCTGGATTGGAGAAGTGTTCAATGTCATGGGGCTCTACCCATTGGAAGTCAGACTGTGGCAAAGGCTTGGAGAGTGCACTCCCATACAAATTATTTTGGTCTATGTACATTAAATGCGTGGTCGATCCTATGTCTTGGGTGCTGTTGACAACATGTTTGTTAACAAATGTCAAGCCACCCCTAATACCACGTTCAAATAACGTGTGCATTTCTGCATCTTGCAGTAAATGAATGCTCTCTTTCGTCATCTTGAAGGCTGACTGATAGGACAGACCCGGCAGACTAACAAAATGGACGGGGTCTAAGGCGTCCTGTTCTAATGTGACTTTCCTAAAAGTCTCAAACACGTCAGCCAACAGATAGACGTCTAATTTTAAGTAGGCAAGCATGTAGTCACCAAACGTGTGACACCTAAACTCTAACCATGCTTGCTCCGCATGCCTATAATCATCCAGCGAACAGTCCTCACCCGTCAAATCATTTTTAAACTTATCAATGGACGGAAGGGATGTCTCCTTCAATGTATCCATTGAACTAAAATAGCTATAAGGAAACACCCCTTTCCGTCGTATCAGACTATCACTTATGTTGGGATAGTCTTTCTTTAAATGTTGAGTGAGGGGAAGTGTTTCTAAATTATTAGCCAACACGGCTAAGGAAGAAGACATAAACTGGAAACTGTCTAGAAACTTTATGTCATGGAAGACAGGGTTCCCCTCCTTCGTCTTAACGACTTGGACTTTAGCAGTGATGCACATAAATTTTTCCTTACTTTGTGCAATCACTTTAGATGACCAGGATTTCATTTTACCGAATCCATGGCGAATGATGATGTGCGCATCATAACATTTAAAGTTATGAAAGATGACGGGGAGCGTTCGCCGTTTGAGCCTAAGTTTCATATTGCATTTACTGCATAAGGCAGACCTAAATTTACCACTGAGATGGCAATGGTCCCTCACTTTCTTATGTTGCTGATCATCAAAGGATGAACAGCAGCGGGGACATTCCGTGGTCTTATCAAATTTGTTTTTAGCAGCTTCTGTGAAGCACATGGGTTTCCTAGTCAGCTCCGTTTCATAGCGTTGATGAAAACGGGCTTTCCTATCTAAAAAGTTGAGGAAGTTTTCAACACACTCCTCGCCTTGCCACACATGCATCTTATTTTGGTTCCTATAATATGGATGCCAAACTTCATAGCAGGCAATGGCTGCTGGCTCATGACTTAGATCTTCTTGTTCAATATAACATTCAATGTCCGCATAGATGGTACATATGGGACTGAGCTCATTGCCGTTTTCTTCATACCTATAAAATTTATCTTTGGGCATGACTTCCATTTGAAGCTTACCCCGACAGCACCACTCGTAATGCTCTTCAAAAAATGCTTTTGATGTGAAACGCCGTATGCAGCGATCACAGTAATAATGTTTGTCATCATAACTTTGTTGGTGGCGATACAATCTAGAAAGTTTAGGAATTTCAGAGCTTACTAACTCATAATCGCGAACGAGCCTCTCAAGGGAAAACTTGCTCAGCCTTAGAGTGACTTTGTTATCAGTGTAAAGCTCAGTGGGATGAGTGTGACAGAGTGTGTGCGAAGAAAGAACAAACTCTGTAGGAAAGGTCTTCTGACACGAAGAACAGTAAAAGCCGACGTGTGATGAAGGATGCTTCCTACCTGTTGTTGTCGGTGGTTGCCTCACACTGCCACAGGAACCGCCTTCGATGTGGACTCGCAAGTTGGTATTGTTGTAGAACGTGCGTCCACAACCTTCACACTTGGGCCGTTGAGGGATCGGTCGGCGTGTCTTCTCCAGTTCTCCCTTCGCTTTTGGGCAGCGAGAATGCCGGTGTCGCCGAAGGCAGAATGGCCTCGCGAAAATCTGCCCACAGTCCGGACAGCTGAGCTGTCGAGCCGTAGGTCCTTCTCTCTCCCTCACACCTTCCTCCTCGTTTGCAATCTCCCTCTCCTCTCCGACGATCTCCAACTCCATTTCCTGCTCCTCCAACAATCTCTCCACCGACTTGACGGAGAGGAGAGGGAGGTCGGCCGCTGCAGGTGGTGGTGGCGATGCTGGGATGACGATGGGACGGGAGGGAACGTCACCGTCCAGGAGGTAGGCCGCCAAATCTGTTGAGAAAAAGAGAAAAGAGATTAGAAACATGATCAACATTTCAAGTTTGAATTCTTATCCCCCTATTTCCCAATCACGATTACTTACCATCTAAAGACTGTAATTGCGGCAGCAAGGATGAACGCGGAGGAGGCAGGAGAGGGACATGAGCCGAGGGTGGAAGGGTCCTGGGCTTTGGTGTCGGAGGGACGTGATGGCGAGGAGCAGGTACCGGGGCTGGGACGGGCGCAGGGACGGACACAGGTACCGGAGCTGGTGGCGGTGGAGGTGGGGCGATAACGATGCCCGAGAAAGGGGTCACAGCTTGGGCGGAGGTAGGTGAGCGGGAAGGTAGGGCCGGAAATTCAGCTTCGAATCTCCGCCTCGCGGCTTCCTCCCACTTCTTCATATTCGCCATATCTGTAGAGAGGAAAAGAGAGATGAGATTAGAGGTTGCGGAGACAATAATGATAGAGAGTAAGCTATGCGGATACAGAAGTGCTAAAACATGACATTCCAACTCACATAGGTGAGGATACTTACACTTTCCGAGCCGCTCGTAAGCTTGCCCGATTGCTCCTTGGGGCACGGGTTCCCCATTACGAATGCATTCATGCACTGAAAAAGAATGACAGCAAAGATGAGCAGAGGTAAAATTTGGATTCGGTTTAGACATGAACAACATAAGGGAAGGGCTCTTGATTTTAATGAGGATGTCTACCCTAATGATGTTAGTAATAGAGTCAACCTTGTTACAAATACTTACATTGCTCGATGGTGGCCTTTTCCATCTCGACAGCAATGCGGTAGTTCTCAATTTTCTTGGATTCCATTTTTGATCGATTACAGATTACACGATAGTAGATTTCAATCACTGAAAAGGAAAGATGAAAATCGTTTCATTTGCCTAGTCAACGTTTGGGAACATTCATTCAAGTAACATCTAATGAATTAAATTTCACTCTACTCCATATCATAAAGACAAACCTTTGTCGAATGGCTAAAGTACTCTGACCTGGCGAGAGAAAGCGTCACGTTGAGTATGAAGTCGAACGACCAACATGAGCAACGGCTCAGAGGTTTCCGTCTAACAAACGACAAACAACCCGTGTAACGCAATCCCTCTACGGCAGTACCCGCCGTCCCGAAGGAACGCTCGAGCAAAGGAGGTATTACAGCGATGATATGTTTAATGAGCAGAAGATGTGATAGCAAGAGACTATTCAACTTGATAGCAAGTCAAAACAACCTGATAGCAGGAGCTCACCGACACTCACCTTGTGAAAGATAAATGTGAAGAGCAGAGCTGGTGCACTGCCTTTTATAAGATTTTCCTAAGCGGTGAATGGATCAGACCTCTCGTCCAATCACAGACGAGCTAGAGTTCCCGATGTGCATACACACATATGTAACGCGTTATTGAAATCGTCCTAGGCAAAATGATGTTTAGCAATAGACTCAACCATGGCACCTGAAGTCAATACATTGAAACATGATGATTGCACGATTCGTTTTCATCAAGAGTGCTTCGGAGGCTTAATACAAGATTACATCCTTGAGTTTCAAAGGGAGGAGACAGAATTGGAAGCATGTTTAGACTACACACGAAAAATATTTACGGAGTTGATATCTTATTTCAAAGACAGTCTCATCAAGGCTCATTTAATTGCACATGTCAATTACATTCATTTTTCACATGGTGAAGTAGCGGAAAGTGTTGACTTTCAATTTCGTTCCTATGGACAAGAATATGTTACTGATGCTTCTGAGTTTTATACACGTCATCTGCGGAAGATTATTTCTCGTATGGACAACTTTCGTGGTTACGGCGATCATTTGCTTCTGAATAAAATAAAGCATATTGTCATTGCTATTAGTAAAGTGGGTTTCAATGATGTTAAATCAAAGATCAAATAAAGTATTTTTCATGACACTTGTGTTGTGCTAAACTTTCTAGTACTGTGGCGAACACTGTTTTCATATAACATTCTAAACTCTCATTGCAGTACAAGACTGCTCTTAGTAAACCTGATGAAGCTAATCTAACAGTCATGGAGTTTGAATTTTCTAATAAGGTAACAGTTGACAACTGTCTCCAATAAAACTTTCTAACACTGTGAGAGTAAGTTACAAGACAATCTACACTGTGCAGTAAAACCTTCTAAAACTTTCTAGTGCTGTGATGAGTTCGGTCAGTCATACAACGTCAATGATCAAACATTATTTTCACAAACGTGTGTCGTAGTAAAACTATTTGACTATACTAAACTTTGCTTTTACAAACCATGATACACTTTCTGATGACACTCACGAATAAAGTTCGATGATCAAACTTTACTTTCTCAAGCGGGTGTCACAGTAAAATTATTTGACTACACTAACTTTGCTTTTACAAACAATGATACAGTTTCTGACTAGACTTACGAATAAAACGTTGATGATCAAACTTTCTAACTATACATCAACCTGTGTTGCAATAAAACTTTTGTACAATATGATAAAGTTTCTGACGATACTGACAAGAGCTTGTTCACTAGCGAAGAGAGAAGTCTGTGATGTGTTGCGTGTGGCGCATGAATGTCCTCCCTTCATTCCATTCATCAGTTCTGCTTGTCTCTATTACGGAGACGAAACATTGCAAACATGACGCAGAGAGGTTTCACAAGGATTACCATTGCCCACGTCCCGTGCAGCTACGGACTTCACCGCTGTCTCGAAATCACCCACAGGAAGTATCACACCGAAAATCGTGCACCGTCCATGACTTGATCGCCAGACATGAAAACCGGTGGAGTTGGTAAGAGGTTGACAGACTTTGATCAGCTTGATAGCAAGCCGTAGAGAGCTTGATTCACCAGCGTTTTGCAATGGAGATGTTTAGAGGCCACCCATGACAAGATAGCTAAGACTCAACCGATTGGCGTTTAAAGTGCTACGTTGAGAACTGTGTCAAATGCCCAACATGAGACATGAGTTGTCCCAGCGGTTACGGTCTAAACTATGACACACTCCCTTGCCACACTTATCACTACGGCATCGTCCGCCGTCCCGAAGGAACACCCTGCCAGTGGAATATTACAGCAAAACTCTCCGTGTCTTGCTCGCTTTCAGTGAAAAGCCGCTTAGTCCACATGTGGCTCAGACATGAAAACCGGTGGAGTTGGTAAGAGGTTGGCAGACTTTGATAGTAGCTTGATAGCAAGCCGTAGAGAGCTTGATTCACCAGCGTTTTGCAATGGAGATGTTTAGAGGCCACCCATGACAAGATAGCTAAGACTCAACCGATTGGCGTTTAAAGTGCTACGTTGAGAACTGTGTCAAATGCCCAACATGAGACATGAGTTGTCCCAGCGGTTACGGTCTAAACTATGACACACTCCCTTGCCACACTTATCACTACGGCATCGTCCTCCATCCCGAAGGAACACCCTGTCAGTGGAATATTACAGCAAAACTCTCCGTGTCTTGCTCGCTTTCAGTGAAAAGCTGCTTAGTCCATATGTAGCTCAGACATCATTAAAAATCATCTAGTTGACTTCAGCAGGGTCGAACACCCCAGAAAACCTCCAAAACTAGTGAATTTAAATTTTTCGACTTTTTAGCACTACTTATGAAATTTTATAAGTAGTCTATCACTTAGGGCAGGTCAATAGCAACCGAACCTTTTTTGAGACAAGTCAAACGGACTTGTAGAAGCAAAGTTACAAGCCTTTAAAGTTTTGGAGTCTTTTATGGCCTGGAGACGAAGGCCATCTCCTGGCGAACCTCGAAGTCTGACGCCTTAGCTGAGTTCAGCAATGAAATTTTCTAAGTCGGTTTCTTACAGAAACCCGGAATTTGGAATGTCCGAAGCTATCATCGGAGCTCCAGAGTTCACCTACCCCAACCCAGTCGGGAGGAGAACTGATTTCCACAAGCCGAGTCTCCACTTATATAGTGTATGGCGATCAGCTGATGACGTAATACCCATCATCCAAACACTAAAAACCCGTCTATCTCCGGTTCTAGTGCTCCGATTGAGCTGGATATAACCCATTTCCATGTAGAATTTGACGCTGAATCCGAATCTGGCCTCCGTTTTCTCATCCGATGCTTCGTTTTGGCTCTACAGTAGGCAGCCATCACAAAAATTCTAACTCTGTCGTTTTTCGCCAATGTCCCAAAATTTTAAATGGCGTCTTACGTCTAAACGAAGACAGATATGAACAAGTCGTTTGTTTCAGTGAATTTGTCTCACTCTTAGCTTTCAAACGAGCTATGGCACGACAAAATCCGTCCACTGGAAGCCAAGATCGAAGCGAGCTCTCCCTAGGGGGGGGGTTCAGAACTTTTTCTCTCCGATAGAGTTGGGAAGAAGTTCCTAGACCCAACTTTGGCCAAAACGTCCGAATTTGCACTCCATTTTCCCATCCGAGGCCTCCTTCCTGTCGAAAAATGGACTTTCTCATCCCAAAACCTCCAACACCTGCCTTTTCCAACTCTGACGCTTTCCTGCCATTTTCCTCCCTAAACCCAAGAAAATGAGTCCAAACTGAGCTTTTCACTGTCTTTTCTCACTCTTAGCTTTCAAATGAGCTATTACACGACTTTCTACGATGTCTAACACCGAAGTTGGAAGTTTGGCAGGAGGGGGGGGGGGGAGGTCAGAACGTTTTCTATCCGTTTGAGTTGGGAAGAAGTTCCTAGACCCAACTTTGGCCAAAACGTCCGAATTTGCACTCCATTTTCCCCATCCGAGGCCTCCTTCCCGTCGAAAAATGGACTTTCTCATCCCAAAACCTCCAACACCTACCTTTTCCAACTCTCACGCTTTCCTGCCATTTTCCTCCCTAAACCCAAGAAAATGAGTCCAAACTGAGCTTTTCACTGCCTTTTTCTCACTCCCAGCTTTCAAATGAGCTATGGCACGACTTTCTACGATGTCTAACACCAAAGTTGGAAGTTTGGCAGGAGGGGGGGGGGAGGTCAGAACTTTTTCTCTCCGATAGAGTTGGGAAGAAGTTCCTAGACCCAACTTTGGCCAAAACGCCCGAATTTGCACTCCATTTTCCCATCCGAGCACTCCTTCTGCCCGAAAAACGACTTTTCTCATCCCAACACCTCCAACACCTGACTTTTCCAACTCTATCCTTCCCACATCACCTTCCTTCCCACCCCTTGCCTCATCACTCCTCCTTCCTTCCTTCCTTCCAGAGGGGAGGGGGGGAGGGTCCCGTTTCCTCCTCACGGACCCATTCCTCCCAGCACATCCTTGACCACCTCCCTCACACTTCCTTCCAGAGGGGGGGGGGCTGAGTCAGCATGATGACTCATCGATGACTCATCACTGCACCGCACCGTCCTTGAATTTGGAATGGGATTACTACTGTCAGCAGAACCAAAACGCCGTACATCAAGCAGTGATTCTCGCAGATCTAGGAGCTTTTCGTACAATTTGGAAGTGGACGAAAATTCTTATCATGTCTGCAAGAGCCTGTTTTGTTCAACAGTTGCCATTCCACAAAGAACTGTTATGCATTGGATGTCAGAGGAGGATAATGAATCTGTCATATCACCAGAATCGACCAGTTCTACTCGAACAGTCGCAAATAGGATCACTGAGGAAGTCACCGCTAACCTAGAGACATTCTTGAATAGTATAACTACAATGCCATCGCTTTATTGCAGAGCAATATACTAGGACCAGAAATTTCTTGAATCTGGGAGAGACATTGTCTGGTCTATTCAAAGAATACCATACCAGTGCACAAGCTCTAAACCAAAAGCCAGTGGGTTACAGTTGCAATGCATGCATAAAGTATAAAATTGGCACTCTATCATCAGAGGATCACTCCAAGCATTTGACTTTAAAGGATGCTGCCCAAGCCGAGAAGGCAAATGACAAAAATGAAGCAAAAAACAATCCGAAAGTTTCAGTATGGACTATGGACTTGCAGGCAGTCCTGTTATGTCCCAAAACACAAGCAATCTGCATGTATTATAAGACAAAATTACAGATGCATAACTTCACATTATACTGTTTAGAAACCAAAGAGGGACATTGTTATCCTTGGACCGAGGTTGATGGCGATCTATCCTCTGAAGTGTTTGCCTACCTTCAGTATCAACACTTCAAGGATTATCTCAATCGTCATGGCAGTGTTGAGAAACTAATTATTTGGTCCGACGGTTGTGCTTATCAAAACCGCAACGCAACTGTCAGCAATGCCTACCTACACTTGGCTAAAGAAAAAAAACGTAACAATAATACAGAAGTATCTCATCAGCGGGCATAGTCAAATGGAGGCCGAATCTATGCACAGCACCATTGAAAGAAGAATTAGGTGCGAAATCTATTCACCAAGTGACTATACAAGATGGCGATGAAATTGGCCCGCCGAAACCCTGAACCATACGTTGTTCATGATTTGAACCATTCCTATTTTAAAAGGGGTTTCAAAACCTATATGTGAAGTCAATAAGACCCGGAAAGAATATCGGAGACGTAAAAGTTAATGAACTATCAGAATTGAAGTACACAATGACAGGCGAAATGTACTTCAAATTAAAAGGAGAAGAGGAGTGGTCACTTTTACCACAAAGAATAAATCGTACATCAACCCTTCTCTTGAACCAAATGTTCCCGTCGCATCTGGAAATATCGGAGCGGAAGTATCAAGATCTACATGTACTCAAATCAGTATATATGTATATTTTCACGGTACTATATTCATCAGCGATCCCAAGTGAAAATCACGCATTTTATGATAGCCTTCCTCACTCTTGATAACTTTTGCAATATTTTGAATAGTTTTTGTTTGCATTCTAACAAATAAAAATAACGATGAAAAATTAGTCGTTTTCACTGAGCTCCTTTTTAGATTATTCTCGATTAATGGGTGAAATGGAGTAAGATGGTTTCAATATCTACTTCCTGATGTGTTTGAACTGAAAGTAACAGCCATATATACAAATCTTTCATTATAATTAATTTTTCCCCATAAAATTAGGCCTACAATTAGATTATCTTTTCAAGTCAATACTTGTAGGCCTAAAGTATGTAATTATCATATAACACACAAAATACTTATCTAATTTTGTAAGATAATATGAAAATATAAATGAAACAAATCATCGATATGTATTTTAATTTTGTGCAAAAATGGCCTATCTACAGAAAATTAATGTAAAATTGGCCTATCTGCAAAAACAACCTATTGTCGAACCAGTATAGCTAAAATGAAGTGATCCCCTGTTAGACATATCTAATCTTGACATAACACACGAAAAAACTATATGCAGATAGGCCATTTTTGCATAAGGGTGTCGATTTGGAACAAGGGCGTTATGGGAGTGAAAGCGATTTCGGAAATTTTGTATTTTGGACCACCCTAATCTTCATGCAACGACGAAATGGAATCGAATTCTCTCAGTCGTAGAAAGCAGAATATACAAATAAAACAAAATACTACATAAACCAAAAAAAGCTTTATTATACATTTCAGAGATCAACATTAACCAAATATCATGAAATTGATTATTACATAATAAGTTATGGAAAAACAATTGCAGATATACACATTTATTTATACATCCTTTATGGATGAAAATATATTAAGAATCCGTCATTGTTCATAATGAGGAGGTAATGAGTCCTGAACATAACGAGTTGAACAATCGATGACTGAACATCGATTGAAGAAATATACTAAAAATTAGTGGAAATGGAAAAAGCATTCAGTAAATTGCCATACACTGTAGATACGAAAAACAAACACCAGAATCACATACGAAGTTCATTATTAAGTCACATCATCGAAGTGAAGGTTGTGCACTATGTTTCGCCACTTTCTCAGTCCTCTGCTATGAATTACGTGTAGTTAGGATAACGAAAAATAGATGAAACGTTAAATCAAACACATATGAGAGATATTTGAAAATCAGGCTACCAAAAGTCAGTTTACATAACGCGCAAGGATGAAGATTCAATGATTGTCACAGCATGTGTTTGACGATATTACGCAACAACATATGTTAAAATTCGCTGTTTGTGTCATCAACTATCATTATCTGTAAAGGCCTATCGGTTTTGTCCCGGTTTTTGGATAAAAATAATCTGGTCACATTGCATTAGACAAGCAAAATCAATCACTACGGTATGTGAAAACCACTGAAACAGATAAAGTCCTTTGGTAACTTAATATTTTTTCTTGGCTTTCACATACCGTATTGATTTTACCTGTCGAATGTCACGTTACTATGATTGAATTTATCTCATTTTTGTCATAAACAAGAATGATTTCTTTGCGCATCTTTGTGCAGCATGCCAAAAATTGTTTACTTTCACTGATATCAACAAATAAAACTATGTTCAGGCAGTCGAGAGAAAGAAAGAGAGCGTTATGCATACAAGCGCACTAGTATTTACTGTTACGAATTTTTGAAGCGATTATTATGCAATATCGGTCTGCTACCAGACGCTACAGAAGTCATAGGATTTGCATTTCGATTTGAAAATCACAAACCAGGTTTTAATGCGACAATGAATATTGTGAACGATAATCATATCTGCTTATTGCTACATTTTATGTCTGCATGCGAAAAGAAAACTGTCAATTTTTTATAAAAATTTCATATTTATTTAAATATTTTAAAATAAAAACGAAAAGTGTTGGTCGATCGATTTCATGTCATTATTGGACATATCTTCAGGACAAAGTTACAATGCAGATAAAACCATTAAATACATCAATTGAGAACTTGTCAAATCTAAAAGAACTCTTGGCAATTGCGTCTAAAACCACAGAAATTGAGTACATGCTAAAAACAATACAATAGAAACTGATTTGCATTTACAATTCCGTCTAAATTGTATCAATTGAATTTGGAATTCAATCAAATGCTAAAACAATAAAATTGGAACTGAAGACTCGTGTTCGTTCATCAAGGTTGAACTATTGATTTGTTTCATGATCAGACTTTCAGCAGTGCGCGTGTACTTTGTGCGAAAAACTATCTGGAAATTGTCATAGCTATTTTTATGAACGTGTTTGGTCATCTCAGTATCTTTAGCTATACCAAGTATAGTAGTCTAGTATATTAGTCTACTTTCTATGTGTTCACGAATTCTGGTGATAAGGTGTCTACGAGTCTCGCCAATATAGCAATTGTCACATTGCCAACATCTGAATTTGTATACTATATTAGAGGCGAAACTCATAGGCATCTTTGTTCGGAAACAGTTTGCTCGTTTTGAAAGTATCGAAGGCGACAGCTAATTTGCAAGTGTCGGGCAAGATGCGATTGATCGAGTGAAAGGTTCTGAGAGTTTGCTTTTCTTTTTCTTTGATGTACGGTAATCGCCAATAAATGCGATCATGGTCCAAATCATCATCATTTTGACCATTACTAGGTCCGGAATTCAAAATTTTGTCTCTAATTTTCTCGATGACTTCAGTATGAAAACCATTGTTAATAAACAATAGATGCGATTTTATTACAAGCACTCAAAATAAATATCTTTGCTAGAGAGGCGTTTAGCACGATAAATGAAGGAGCAAATAGCAGCAGTTTTGTGCTTGAAAGGAGCAAACGATTCGTTACGAACATAAATACCGGTGTTGGTGTCCTTCAAAGTCCATTCAGTCTCAAATTTATCTGCATTTTTGTGGACAATAACGGCGAGAAATTTGATTTGCTTTTCTTGTTCATTTTCTATGGAAAATTGAATACTTTTATGCAAAGAATTCAAATAGTCGAAAAATTCCACAGCTTCAAGTTTATTTTTGAAGACTGCAAAACATTTTTTTATTTAAATATGTTTCAAAATTTCATTATTTAAATATGTTTGATACATATACAATCTTTTAAATTTTATTAAAAAAATTCATTTTTATTTCATCCCAGTTTATCATTACTAAGGCAACCCAAAAGTCGTAAACCCAAATGAAGTAATATTGAATTTATTCCTTTATTATCTTACCTAGCACCTGCCACTTGAAAATGGGGTGTTGCCGTTTTCTATAGATCATTTCAATGTGTATAAGAAGTACACACCCTCATTATTGCTACATGGAAATGACTTGCGGATGAGGGTATTAACTGCTTATATTGACTGCCACACATGGTAATATTTTTAAAGTGCACAGTTAATTAACTTTTATTTAAAGTTACTACGTCGCAGATTTCATAGTTTTTACAAGTCGTTTTTTTGTGCTGCCCTCAGTCAGTGCATGTAACATGTTATCAGGAGGTAATCGTTCAATATGTTGCTTTGTAACTAATTATAACTTCAGTTAAAAGCACGACGTAGTCACTTAATTTTCACTCGATTTTTATTATGCAGAAGCATGTAGTTACAGCATTGCCTTCTTTTTTTCTCTCCCAATATCTTCACTATTTCTTCACTTTTCCATATATTTTTCCATTCTGTCTTTTGTTTATTTCTGCTATTAGTCGTCTTTTTTGTATAGTTATTTATCTTTCCCTAGATCAGTTTAATCACTAATCTAATTTTTTATTTTCACTTCTTTTCTCTATTAAGTTTTTTGAGTGACAACTGATATGTCTATGCCCGTGCTCTTCCCTCAAACTTTGTTCAACAAAGAAGCTAATTGCACTGAATTTCATTAGACATCGCTTGGTTTGATAATATCGTTGCCTTGAACAAACAACCGTTCTATTATCCATAAAACTATATTTAATGTCATAATCAGATTGAAATACTTAATGATGGTGACTAGATGGCATGTAGTGGAATACTTCCACTAAGAAAATAAGAGAATATACAGTAGTTTTCTATGGTATTGCATAGGTAGTCTCAACAGTCCTAAACGGGTTTCAAATTTAGCGCTACAAATTTCATTTTTCATTCATGCTCTAGGAGTCTATCTGATTAACGTGATTCTTACACTGGTTTTGAACATTTCTTCAACACTTGATATCAAACATTTTCTTCGGATATTTTCTATAATAGCCTTTGTAATCACACAGTAGATGAAGCTTAGAAAATTACCCCAAGAATATTATACTGCACGTACAATTTATAGCACAATTACTTAATTACAGAAGTGTTTTTATGATTTCGTCGATAAGAGCAGAAACAAATCAAATTGTAATTGATCCTGTTAATTAATAAATGTAATTTAGAAATAGATTTTTATTGATTTTGTAAGATTTATCTGTTGGATTTTGCTGATTTCATATTGAATAATGCTGTATTTATATTGATACTGAATTCATAATTGCTGCTAATATTTAACCTGTTAAGTAAGGATGGAGTACGAGATTGTCCTTGTTATTCAACTGCCGAGTTGAGCACATGAGAGAATCAGCCTATAAGTGCCGAGGACGAGGTACGCCACCTGGGCAGATTTGGCATTTAAAAATAGGACGAGGTGAGCTAATCTGTCCTCAAGAGGCTAAATATATCTTTATATTGAACCGCCGGGAGTTGTTAGTGGAAAAGTGGCAAAGCAATTTCTATTATGGATATTGGAATAACCACTCATTAGTGAAGTCATAACCCGAGGGAATTTCTGAATATTCATCTGAGAAACAGAAATTGCTGCTCGAGCAATTATTTTGGCAAAATATATTCTCGTAGACTGATTGTGACGTCATAAAATTGAACTCAATTGTCCTGATTGCACGATACAGTTAGATTTTTAGCTGTTAGAATATTGATTCTCTTCGGCATTTAGTAGGAACAGCCAGCTTCCACTATCTACTTTTCAGTGCTAGCGTCCCTAATTATCGACTTACAGATGTGCGTGAAAAAATGAATCTAGTGTGTCTTAGTAGAGAAAAAGCACTATTGATACTATGCTATAACTATACACTTCATGACCAACGGCTGTGAATATATTCTCATTCTTCATTATATTTACAATTCATTGATGTCGAATATCTTTCAGATTTGCCATCTAACAAATGGTGTTGTAACATGACCGACCAAGCCCACATTCTGATAGATTATTAGCATCAGACTTCCATTTTCAGTAATGGCTCTTGACATTGATCAACTGGCTTCAACAAGGACAACAACACCCAAAGGTAATGGACAGTTTTTGATAATGCTGTCTTGGTGAATTGATTTCTTCCAAAAATTCAAAGTAAGTTCAATTGTTATAAATGAAACATAAACACATTCGTCAATGTCTTGACTGCGTGGATGGAATTAGATGCTTTAGTGAATTATGTTTTGCTGCACACAAAAGCAAATGTTGCTCTCAATTTTAGTCTGCCGAAACACCAAGCGGAGAGAGAGAGAGTGTAATGTGTGCACAGCAAATGCATTACAGAGAGAGAGAGAGAGAGTATGTACTGATGTGATAAAAAGAAGTCATGACAGCAGCATGCTGCTAGGAAGATATCGTTTATGACTCCAATCAAGATGCTATTACAAAATAAAAGCTATGTTTCCTCATAATTAATGCTTGTTTTCTTGCACAGAGTGGATCTACTATGTTAGGTTATGTATCGGCAGATGCCAAAGCTAGCATTGATTTGCTGCTTCGCTTGTAATCTGTCAGTTTTTAAGCAAATCCCACCAACATACCAAAAGTTATTAATCGATCACTAATTGTTAAAGAAAAGGGAGCAGATAGCACGAAGGCATCTACTATTCGAAGCAGAACTGTAAGTCTAGATTCGAGCATTATTACCATAGCTCAACAAAAATCATGCTTCAATTCCGCGCACTAGATTTCTGTTGCTGCTTCAGTGATATCATAAGTATAGAGACAAACAAGCAATTAAATTACGTCTTTCAACAAATTAGTATTGAATCTGTATTTTGTGAATAAAAATGTTTGCGAATAAAAAATTTGAGGGGTGAGTCATGATAATGTGGCGACTTTATGGACAATTTGCAATGATTGTTTCCTTCAATTGCTCTATAATACTTTCTTCCACCAGTCTCCATGTTTCATCATAAATTCGCTTGCGGTTGAGGTACCTTCGACCTCTAGACTGCAGCAAGTTATAGACTTATTGCATACTACTGATATCTTGTCCTCAACGAGTAGTATACATTTTGAGGAGTAGTTTCCAAATTTTCGCGGAGTTTACAGTCTTTATATTATCCATTGTCTTTGGTTTCTTCGTTATATCTTTTTTGTTTTTTCTGATGAAAGAACTGTCCGTATGCGTAATATTGACCCGCCTTGGATGTCCCCTGCACTGAAACTACTTTCTGATGCTCGTGATCGGGCTCTTTCTAAGGGTAATTATCCCAAATACTTACGTCTAAGGGAAAAATTCCTAGCGGCTGTTCTTGCTGCCAAAAAACAACACTTCTCTCGTTTGACATCCTCTTCAACCTCTCAGAGATGGAAAGCCATCAATAATCAAATCAAGTGTAAGAATCAATCTGCTCCTCTTGACCAAGCCACTGTTTACGATCTGAATGACAAGTTCCATTCAGCCTTTTCTCCTCCTGACTTACATTTATTTACTGATCACCGTCCCAGGTCCCGTACCACTCCCTTTAGTGTCACTGAATCTTTGGTTGTAAATATGATCCGTCAATGTAAATCCAATTCGACCGGCCCCGATGAAATTCCTGGCTTTTTCTACCGCTCCTTCGCTGAGGTGGTTGTCCCTCCTCTTACCATTCTGTACAATAGATGTCTTGTTAATGGTGTGTTCCCCTCTCCTTGGAAATCTGCAAATATCATCCCCATTCCGAAAGGCAAAACCGGGCATCGCCCCATTTCGATTTTATCATTTTTCAGCAAAGTCCTTGAGCGGCTCATAAGAGATCATATTCTTTTACCATCTCTTTCCCATAATTTTAACCCACGTCAGTTCGGCTTCGTCCCTAACGGCTTAGGCGGGTGTACTAATGCCTTGATTGCGATTCGTCTCACCATTCTTCAACACATTACGAGTAGTCCTTCCCATTAAAGTAGTTGTAGTTGCTATCGATTTTCGCTCGGCCTTCGACTCTGTGAGTCACTCCACCCTTCTCAATTCCCTCATGCAAAACTTTGATTGTGATCCATTTCCGCTTAAATTTATACGTACCTTTCTTTCTAATCGCTTTCAACGCGTTCTGGTTAATGGCATTGCTACACCGTGGATGAAAATCAGCAGTGGTGTTCCCCAAGGTTCCATTCTCGGCCCTATCCTTTTTTGTCTCCCTTAAAGATGATTTCCCTCTCCTCTGCAATACCAAAGTCATTGCTTATGCTGATGATGTCGCGTTGGTCTATCTGGGTGATGAAAAGTGTGTTGACGACTGTCAGAATGTTGTTGATGAGTTTTATGGTTGGTCTAAGAACAAAAAGCTCACTATCAATCCTGACAAAACTAAATGTTTGACTATATCTAGAAAGCAGTGTACTCCAGCGATTCCGAACATTGTTATTAACGACTCTGTTATCCAAAATGTGAAGAACTTGAAAATTTTAGGTGTCGTTTTTTCTGATAATGCCAAATGGAATGAATAATTTTCGTGCTTGTTTAGCAAATGTTGTTACGCCATGTCTGTTGTTAAACGTCTCAAAAGTAACAATAATCCGGGCAATGTTATTTGGCAAGCATATTTAAGTTTTGTTTACTGCCACATCAGTTTTTGCTGGCCCGTCATCTGTGATGTTAACAAAGCGCTGTTCGATAAACTTTTACGTCTTGACCGAGTTGCCAGGAGGTTGGCTAATGTCCCTCCTAATGTGCCTAGTCTCCAGAATATGCTGGACAAATGTTGTAACAAGCTCATGCGGAAAATTTCTCTGCAAAAAGAAATTCATCCCTTAGCGGAGTTTTTTGACATTCGTGAACATGAAAGAAACATTCGACATACAAGAAGTCTTCTACCATTACGCTGACGCTCAGCGACCTATTATAACTCTTTTGTAAAATACTCGATGTATACATGACTTTGCCTTTGTGTATTTCACCTGTCCTGTCATTACCGCTATTTTTTTGACAAAATAAAGAATTCTTCTCATTATTATTATTATTATTATCTGGATAAGTTTCGAGATCCCAAATATATGTTGAAGCATAGTCAATTGGTTTCTTTCTTACGGTTTTATACGGAAGTGTTGTTAGATTTTCATCATTAACTGTTTTATATATAGGTTTGAAATTATTTTCAATTTATCTAATAGCTGCGGGTTTATGATTCTTGTCCATCAAACAATAGTGTCCAATTGTTGAACCTTCGTGAGAACAATTGTAATAAACATATTTATGTGTAGTTGTAATACCTCTAGGATTTAAATGACGATTGGCAGGACTATAATATTGAACACATTCTCCAAAAGATTTATTAAACTGAGAAAATTTACAGTTTGACATTACACCTGTTCTAGATGTAGCTTTCTCTTTACATAAAAAATTATTAAACATTTCTCTCATAATTTCGTCTTGTTCTTTACTGAAACCACGTAAAAAATTATTACATTTTATAAAGCAGAAATCTTCAGAAGGAATATAACAATATTGTCCGATATATTCTTTGATTCTATATTTCATATTAATACCAGCACCTGTATGTGATCTTTGAACTAACTTCATTCCAAAATCTTCATATCTTATATTTCCTGTAAAAATCCATTCATGACTATCTGATTTCTCTTCTAGATTAGAAAACCAAGTTGCAAATTATTTTTATTATAGAATGTAACATAAAAGTTTTGAATTATATTTTCACTATCTTTAATAACTTTTCCAAGTAAATTGATCATTTTACCAGTTGCTAAAAGTTTACGTATATCATTTACTACATTAATAAAAGATACATTTTCACATATAATTTCATTCGGATTAAAAAGATTTACTAAATCCTCTCCCACTTCATCCCTAATTCTCTGATCTAAAAAATATCGGTAATAGCAGTTTCTTTTTTATTTTCAGCTATACGTTCAAGTTTTCTATCTCGTTTTTTAAGTTTTCCAAAATTTATTTTTTTATTATTTACATTTCTAATATTACACGTATTTCTATTATTACTCGTATTTATAATATTACACGTATTTCTAACAAACTTCATTAATTCATCCACATCTGTTTTAAACTCTAAAACAAAGTCATCCATTTGTTTTTTAAGCAAATCAAATTCAGCAATTTGTTTTTTCATTAATTCGTGCATTCTAGGTACTGAACCTTTAATTATTTTACAATTCATCTTTTTCAAAGAAAATTATGGTTTTTATGCTAAAGAAAATTATGGTTTTGTGTCAAACAAAATTATGATTTTTATAACAAAGAAAAATTTTGATTTTTTATTAAAAGAAAAAAATTATGATTTTATTTCAATGTCTGAAATAAATGAAGGTACATTCATTTGACGTAATGTTTTTACATCATAAATTGTGAAATGTTATTTTTGGATTAACCACCATAAATTATTAAAAGCTAAAAATACTGGAAAACTTCTTAAACAAAGTGGGAACTCATTTGTTATTTCATAACTTTTTATATCATTTTTTATTTTATAATCTTTAACGAATTGCATATATTTACGGTGGTAATAAAATCTAACTTCTTTCTTCGAATTTAGTGGATTTGAAGGATGTCTATAATCTTTTAAAACTGGTACATGTTCTAACTTATACTCATTCCACATTCTGTATTTTTTTAGTAAAAAATTTCAATACTGGGAGAAGTTCAATACAGCGAAAAGTTCAATGCAGAAACATTATTCATTCACTATGCAAATATATTTTCTATAACTCTATCATGTATTTTTGCATCAATATTAATTGTAATGAAGGCATAATCTCTTGACCAAGCCTTATTACACGAATGTTTAAATTCATCTTTATCTCTTATACATAAATCTCTTAACAAATCATATAAATTTCTTGCATTTATTTCAAATAGTATAAATATATTTGCATTCTTTAATAACACTTCCGTCTAATGAATACATAATTTGTGTTGAATAAAAAACACTACAGTTATTATGTCTACCTCTTGTGAAATATTTTCTCTGAACTGACTGATTTCTATCATTAACACAATCATCAAAAATTACACAATGTTTCATTCTTTTATCTAATTTACTAGGATCTTGCATATTGCCACTATCATATATTAATTGTATCTTTATGTGTTTATTTATATTAGATTCTACTAACTGTATATTTTTCGCTGCTTTTTCACAACACGAACTTATTTCCTCTTCATACTCCGATTTTTCATATTCTTCGAATAAGGAAGCAATTGCTGTTTTTTAAGATTATTTTCAAATCCATATTTTAAAAATTGATAAACAGGTTGTTTTGCTGTTGTTGTATAAATGATAAGATTGTTATAATCTAAAAAGTTCGGGGTAGTTAGAATTTTAAATGATAGATATGTTTTTCCACATCCTGATCTTCCGCAAATAACTGACAAAACTTAATTGGATAGATTTCGATGATGATTGAATTTAAGTTTTTTATTTAATGGAGTCACTTCACTCATTTTTAATAAAATAATTTTTATTTTTAAGAAGAAGAAAATTAAACTTCTCTAACCCAAAGATCTGTCATAATCTCATCACCTCCAAAATTTATTTCTTGTCCTTTCTCATCCGAAATTCTAATGTTAATGCAATGCTGTTAATAGTTTTTCTTGTAATAGGGAAATATATTAATGTTTGTGGAATTACATTTAATCTATAACCAATGGGTACAGTAAAAGCTGGAAAACTGAATATCAAATTCGACAATTTACCATTTATATATCCACCTTCAATAATGTCACAATGTACAACAATTGAATTTATTTCAGTTATTTTAGGAATCTTCTCACCTAAATGATGACCTTGACTATAGGTTTGTTTATTAAATCCCAATAGTTTTCATAATGATCTATCATGATTAAAATCAACTTGATAATTTTCGTCTAAAGTAAGAGAAAATTTATTTACTGCTGGTTCAACTGCGAAATGTAATTGTTTCTTGTCTTTAAATGGTATACCTAAATGTCTCTTAATATCACTTGATATTGATTCAACTTTGTAAGAACCAGGAAGAAAAGTTAGTACTTTCCACGTTTTACCTTTGTCAGTAGAATATCGAAAATGATCATTCACATCTTTGATAACATGTTGAATAGTGTTAAATGTGGAGAAACTAGTTAATGCAATTTGATAATTTTTATTTTGTTCCAAATGTAGAATGGGTTCTAAATTACAAGTGTGTGATGAAGAAGTTGTTATAATTTTCAACGTCGTACTAAATTTTGATGAACCCAAAATCTCAGTTAGATTTTCTAAATTATTATTAATTTTTTCTAAATCTGTTGAAAACATTTTTTAGATAGAAATTTTAAATAAATATTTTTTATTAAATATTCAGCATATTTCGGCTATACTTTTATAATCCTCTTCATTTATAATCTTCTTTTCTAATAGTATTTTTAATATAGCATGAATTTCATTGAAACTAGTATTATGTCCTTCTTTTATTGCAGATATTTAAATCTCTAATCTATTTATTAATTCTTGTGGATCATCTGGTAAAAATACAGTTGTTTCTATTTTAAAACCATTTCCTACTTTAGGTGTCGATGGTAATAAACTTTCTAATTGTTTATAACGTTTGAGAGTTTTTACTGCACCAACTCTATCTAACATAGCTATATATTTTATAAGATCTTCTACGACATATTTTTTTTAAATCTGCTCCTCTTAAATGATCAACAAAATTTCTATCTAAACTAATAGGTGATTTATCTAGTGAAAAAATTAAACCCCGTAAAGGTTGTGGAAATATTTCTTTTCCGCCAAGATAAAATCTTGCAAATAATTTTTTATCTAAAAAGAAATTAGAATGTTCAAATAACATAGATTTTGGTATTTTTTTCTATATTTGCTTCTAAAAATCCATAATCATCTAATAATGTTTTAAGTACTTGATCTGTCATATTTACTCGTTTATATGGATTAGCAAGTTCTTTTTCAAGAGTTTTAAATGGTTCCATAGTTTTTTTCAAAATCAGTTTTTACTTGGTCAGTTAGGTACATTTTTTCAAACATTTCCGTTTGCATACCCGCTTTTGCCATTCTCTGTTGTGTATGTTTTTCTTTCACAATATTTTTTTGTTTTATTAACTCATCTAATTGCTGAATTCTTTTTTGATTATCAGCTTTAATTTTATCCATTTTATTTATTATATTTTTATATTATATTTTTTGATATTATTTTTATATATTTTATCTATTTTTAAAATATAATATTTGAATTTTGTGGTGACATTGGAATACAACAAAAACATTTTACCAAACAAATTATTTTTTATTGCTTTGCCGTCTGACATCTTTTCGTCTAAAATTTTTTCGTCTAAACTTTTGTTTAATAAAGTTTTTAGTTCTTCTAAAAAAATTTTATCATTTTCTTCATTAGAAATTTTACCATCCTATTTATTCTTGTCATTAACTTGTGTCTGTAATTGAATTGATATTCTATTTGCTTCATTAGATATTTTGTCAAATTTTTCAATCTCATCTAACGTGATGACATTATCATCACATACACTTTGGAAGTAATAATGCAGTTTATCATAAACTTCTTTAACGTGAGAATATTTATTTTTTAGTGATTTTTGTTTCTTAGTAATTAAAGAATTTTGTGGTAACATTGGAATACAACAAAAACATTTCACTGAACAAATTATTTTTTTATTGCTTTGTTGTGTGTCATCTTTTCGTTTAATTTTTTCTCGTTTTAAGTTTTGTTTAATAAAGTTTTGCTTAAATTTTCGTTTAAAGTTTTTAGCTCTTCTAAAAAAATTTTATCATTTTCTTCATTAGAAATTTTACCATCACTCGAAATTTTGTCATCCTGTTTATTCTTATCATCAGCTATTTCTGACTGTAATTGAAATGATATTTGATTTACTTCATTAGCTATTTGATCAAATTTTTCAATCTCATCTAACGTAATAACATTATCATCACATACTCTTTGAAAGTAGTAATGTAATTTGTCATAGACTTCTTTAATACGTAAATGCTTAGTTTTAATGATTTTCGTTTCTTAGTTATTAAAGATTTATCTAACATTGTAACAAGTGAAGTTGTAAAATCACCCGTACCTTTTAAAGCAGTAGCAACTACTGGAATTACTAAAACACCTGAAGATATAACAATTGTTAAAGCACCTAAACTTAATGTACTGTTATAAAGATTCCAATTCCTTGTGTTACATTCTTAACTTTAGACCATCTCTTTCTTAATTTTTTATAATGCTCTAATCTTAATGGTAATTGTGATTCCTTATCTTTCATATACCTAACTCTATCTTTTTGTTTTTCTTTATCCATTTCACTTGTTTTTAATTGTGATAACGAAGGATATATTTTCGAAGTTTCTTCCCTTTTTGTCGTTTTTTCAGTTTTTGAGGTTTCTTTCATTTCTGAGGTTTCTTCCATTTTTTTAATAAATATTTTGATATTTTTAGACTATGTGAATGGACTACATAAGTTTTGTAAATTTTCAGACTACGTAAATTTTGTTTTGCAAATTTTCGCTGAAATCACAAGTGGGTAAAATTTGTACAAAAAATTGGAAAATATTCAGAAAATTCGGGAGGCTCCGCTCCGCTTCGCTTCGCTCCGCACCGGATGTCATACCCCATACTACTGAGGCCAGATTCGGATTCTACGTGAATATTTGGGTTAGGGAGGTGATTTCCAGCGGAATCGGAGAACTAGAGTTCTAACCCCCTCTGGACAGTGACTTCAATCTTGGCTGGTAGGGATCGTAGAAAGTCGTGCAATAGCTCGTTTGAAAGCTAAGAGTAAGACAAATTCACTGGACGAAACGGCTTGTCTCTATGTTTCTTTGTTTAGGTATGAGAGCGACATGTTCATTTTTGTCCATTTCCGAAAAACAACAGTTTGAATTTTACGAAAATGACTCTAGCGGGTGATTGAAGCCTCGGACGGAAAAACGGAGACCAGATTTGGAATCAGCGTCAAGTTTTGGATAACCAATGTCTCCCCCTCTTATCGATTGCACATTCACAGAATGTATAAGTACGAGTCCGGGAGAGGAATCTCACTAAGTTGAGAAACTGACTACAGGTAAGTCGTTTCTCTTCAGCTCCGATAGCGGACTTCTGAACTTTCATTGTTGATATCAGCTAAGGTGTGAGACTTATAGGCTAATCAGTATAGCATGACTGACCATTTGATGATAGTAGGCCGAAATCTTCAAATGGCTATAACTTTGCTTCTACAAGTTCTTTAGACTTGATTCAAAAAACATTCGACAGCTCTTGCTGTACTGTAGGTGACAGACTACTTATAAACGTTAATGAGAAGTACTAAAATACTGAAAAATTTTAATTCGTGTTTAGTGATAACAAAAAAAGTTTTTGAATAAAAAGCAGTCGCTTATGAGTCTCTGTTACTTAGGACGTTTCCTCTTGTAAATAACTCCACCGGTTTTTATGTCAAAATCGGGGCCCGAATACCAACACAGCGATATGACGCACGCTCTGTCCGCGAGAGGTTGGATATGTGGGTCGAGGCCTTGGAGCTGGAATGAGATCCCCTCTGAGTAATGACTGTAACGGATTCAAGAGCCTAGCGCCTAGACGACTGCTATCAAATGTTTGGTAATTTAGTCTTTCAATGCATATCAGCAAAAAGTATGCTATGAACACTTGCTATCAAATTTTCACCCTATCTTTACGGAATCATAATGACAAAGTCACTGAACGCCCGAATGTTGATTTGCAAGTGCAGTTGTGAGAAGATCGCTAGAGGGAGTGAGCTGAAAAAGCACATTAAAGAGGGGGCGGTAGGCGCGCATATGAGAGATGGGCTGTTGAGAGTGTGTGCGCATCATCGGGTGGTGTGTGAGGAAGGGAATGAGGCGGTGTTTAATAGGGAACATAGTGAGTGTCCGAGTGGTAATATAGGTGTGCAGGGATTCAAGATTTGGTTTGAGGGAGAGTTGATGGAAAGGGAAAAGGTGACGAAGGCAGTAGCAACGATTGAGGGTGCGGTGAGGGAGAAAGTGGTGGCTAATGCGAGTGATGAGAGTACGAGTGAGGAAGTTGAGTTGAGAGCGAATATCAAGAAGGTTAATGTGGATTTGGATAATGTGATTGAAGATTTGTTTGGGGATATCGGTAATCTGGAGGGGAAGGAAGTGGGTAAGCCGATGGCAGCGTCATCGCCACGGCAGGAAGAGGCGTGTGATACGGAGGCGTTTGTGAGGTTGAAGGATCGCATGATGGGTTTGGAGAGTGTGAATAGAAATGTCTTGAAGGAGAATGAAGAACTGAAGGTGAAGGTTGAAGGTTATAGGGTGACGAGGGAAGAGTTGGAGAGTATGAGACAGAATGAGAAGAAGTTGATGGTGGAAAGGAGTGAGTTGATGAAGAAGGCAAGTTTGGTGTCTAGCTTGCAGGCGAGTTTGTCGAGGAAGGATGATGAGCTAGAGTGGATGCGAAGCGTGGTGAAGGAGACGGAGGAGGTGAAGGTTGTAAATAAGAGGTTGGCGGGTGAAGTTGAGCGACTGCATGAGCGTGAGAAGTGTAGAAAAAGAAGAGTGTATGAAGTCCATCTTCCCCTCTTCGACAACAACGTGTGTGACATGCCGACCATCACCAGTGATCCCAATGTGACACAGCAGTGTTATGGGGGTGACGGAGTCCGATGTCTCCATATGAATATGGACATCAACGGACAGCTTGAGGACTTCGTCGTCCGAAAAGTCCGGAAGAAGGATCCCAGTAAGTCTCCTCAACATGATCATTTTTCCATCTCATCTAATCTCATATTATTTTCCTTTCAGAGTTTTTACAGAAGTGATTCAGCCCTACCCCCATGAACTCCACGAACGGCTCTTTTAAGAGCCACGGAACAAAAAGTAATGGTATCTCCACGTGGTTTGCTCTAGACATACTTCGGTCTGACTGAATATATCACACAAGTAAAAGAAATATAATCATGTCTTTGTTTCATAGAGGTATATAGACTATTGCCTCTCTTTCATTTTCACTTTAAACTCCATCATGAAGACACCAAACACGCCAGTCAGCTCTCCTGACAAGCCTCTGTTGAAGCCGAGAAATTTATTTAATGAGATTTCGCAGATGAAGGAGCAAGAGCGAATATACAACAATCTTGCTCGAATTGGCTCATCAGCTACCAATGATGATGCCGATATAACAGAGTGGGGGTATTACCACCCTCTGATAGTCGGCTGGTCGTAGAGGAGGTCGATGCCGCTGACATAGAGAGACTAAAAGTCTCTCAGCGGAATCGACCAAATCTAGGTATGCATTCGCATACGAGAACGCTACAAACGGCTCTTCTAAGAGCCACATGGAGCAAGAAGTGATAATACCTCCACGCGGTTTGCCCTGTACAGACTTCAGTCTGACTGAATCTATCACGCAAATATAAAAAATATAATCATAAAGTTGTATCTGCTATCAGACAACTTTAACGTTGCATGGCACGGAGAATTTCGGTATAATTCTTTCTGTTGGTGGACGATCTCTCTTGCGACAGCGGATGATATCGTAGTGATGAGTGTGGCAAGGGCTTGAGACTTCATTAATCCGACTTTCCAACGGTCGTCGTGGTCTCTTCGCTCAACGTAGAACTTTGAACGCCAATCGGTTGAGTCTTAGCTATCTGCCGCAGATTACCTTTTAAATTCTCCATTGCATACGTTATCTGAGAATGAGACATGAGCTCTCTTAAGAACTGCCTCTGTCATTGCGGCTAAATGATGAAGGGATGAAACGGGATGGCACTCTTGCGCCACACGCAAACATATTGTCGTCATCGTGCAAAACTGGCGTAACTCAAAAATGCATGATTCGAGAAAATCACGAAAAACCGTTTTTCTCTGAAAAAAATTACATAATCAAGACAAATCAAATACCATTGTCTAGAGGACAACATCACAACTTCGAATAAATAACTTTTATTCCCAATGAAAGCACCTGTTCTGACAAAAAAGTTGCAAAAATGAGATACGCTATTTTCATTCTGAAAAAATCGTCGTAAATGGTATGTTACGCCATTTTCTTACTAACATTTTATTGAGTTTTCTGTTACTTTGCAGGCATTTTTGTCATAGCTTGGTGAAAATAGATGCATAAATTTTTGACATGTACCGCATTATCACTATTAGGTCCAATTCTCATACGATGATGAAAGTCATCCCAGTAGTCATTTATAATAGAAATATAATGCTTACTAATTTAAATTATTAGTTAAAGTAGTCCTAATGAGGACTGATGGCGTTCTCCAATCCGCAAGTGTACAAAGGCAATGCTACTGTAACCATTAGATTAATCAGTTCTTAAAAGAACTCAATGTAGCTTTCTCGTGGCAACGAATTATAATTGACCAGCTTTGGCCCAATATCTGGTAAAAATGGAAATCTTAAGACTTGTACTAATACCATAGATTCCAAACACTGCCGTATACACGTTCAAAACAAACGTCTAATATACTGTACCGACTACAGATGCTGATAGTGGAAATGGAATAAGACAATGGTCACCATAGGTTAAGGAAATTAAAAATGGATTTTAAAAAAACAACAGGAAACCGATGAATAAAAATTGGAGAAGTGGAGGTAAAATATGGATATACAACGATGCTACTACACCGATTATAAGTGAACTATATCTGACACTATACAGAGTGGATAATGGTAAGAGTGGATAAGTGGAAAGTGGATAATGGAGGTGAACAATAGAACTACAATGACACTCTACTACACCGAAAGCAATGAAACTATACACACTATACCTAAGACTACACATGGAAAATACTATTTCTTTACTTGAATTTGTTATATTATTATTTGTAATTATTAAGAAATAATTAGAAAATAAAGAATTCGTCATTAATCTGAAAGGTACATGAAAGTTTATTGAAAGCTTGAAAGCCATAGAATAATGATTCCTTAGGAGGTAATTATCAGAAGTCAACTAATCCAGAATGTATGGTTCATAGTTTGTCATTAACCTGAATTCTACAAGTATGATATGGTTAGAGTTGCAATACCTTTAATCTCACAGCTCAATTGTTGCTTATTGATTACGCTACTTTCGTCTGCTCGTAGATAATACCTTTGGCCAAAATTTACTGTAGTTTCAACCAACCTATACGATACACGAAGTCTATAAATTATCGCACCGAATAAAAGCGATTATTTTAACGGAATTGTGTACATGCACATGTATGATTCACCAGAAAATGTTGATGTTTCATATACACGGAACAATGAGTAAAATCACACTAACTTAAAAAGAAGCAGATTAGGAGTGCAATATTCTATCATGAAAAGATTGAAATGTCATTAATTACTTGTATCAGAGTATTCAGCAAAATGGAACACACAGCATGGTATTTGTTGTACACTGTAGGGAAGGTTGTCATAGAAAGAATGATAATAGGGTTTAATTACTTTTTTGATTTCTTGCAAGTCTTTGAATTTTCCTCGGGAGATGGGGATCAAACCAGAATATGGATCTTATAATTGAGAGGTGCTCTTTCGTTTTTTCTTTGTGGCAGAAGAGTGAAACCTGTTGAAGTATCATGGGAAAGCTAATAAAATGTATCGCCGAAGGGATCACATATATATACTTTCAATTCTGATACGCATGAGTCACCTTTCGTATACCCTGGTCGGACGGATGCTCGTGTCTGTATTTCTTCATAATTTTTGAAGAAACTGTAGAATAAATAATTGCACTTGAAAGGAGAAGGATTCGTCTTTGCAGATGTAACCAAATTACAGTAGTCTGCAGGCACATGTAGGTCAATATTCTTTTGGAGTTTCTCTATTATTGAATGAGCAGAATCGACCTCCATCTGTGTATGTCCCTTCTCCGGGAATATAAAAAAACTGATTTTGTTCACTATTGTCCATTGTGAAACGGAAGAAATGAGAGTGCAATTTCGATTTTGTGACCCGCACCATCAATCCAAATGAATTTTGTTTTCAAGTCTTTCCACATGTAAGCTAATTATCAAGATAATCAATTCAGAAATTAGTGAAGTTGATTGCTGATAGACCGCCGTTTATTTCAGTCAAAACATAGCAATGAACATCTTGGCTAGAGTTGTTGTAGATAGTATAATCGCGTAAGTTCAAATATGTTCTAAAAAACAAACAACTTGCATTCAACTTCGGGATTGTTTGGACTGCCTGAACATCAGCAGTTATAGCAATCAAGTTTCCATCGCGTGCTTTTGCATTTTCTTTGTATCTATTCGTCTCATATCTAGCTACCACTGTCCTTCAATTTCAAGTGGAGTGAATAAGCTTCATCATCAATGCTGAGGGGGGTGGTCAGTGTTCTGAAAAATGTTTCTAAGTTCAAAAATCAGGTTTTTAAAATTATTATATTTTAGCATGGGAAAACAACATGTAATGACTTGTCTCATTATGATGCTTCATGACATGTCTGATTTTCATATTCTATGATTTGTTTGATTATCATACTTCATGAATTGTTTGATGATCATACTTCATGACTTGTTTGATGATCATACTTCATGACTTGTTTGATTATCATACTTCATGATTTGTTTGATTATAACACTTCATGACTTGTTTGATGATCATACTTCATGACTTGTTTGATGATCATACTTCATGACTTGTTTGATTATCATACTTCATGACTTGTTTGATTATGATCCTTCATGACCTGTTTGATTATCATGCTTCAACGCTAGTTTGATTATCATCCTTCATGACTTGTTTGATTATCACACTTCATAACTAGTTTGATTAGCATACTACATGACTTGTTTAATTATCACAATTCATGACTTAATTGATTATCATGCTTCACGAATTGTTTTATTATCATTCTTCATGTGTTTGATCATCATGCTTCATGGCTTGTTTGATTATAATGCTTCATGGCTTGTTTGATTTTCATACTCTATGATTTGTTTGATTATCATACTTCATGACTCGTTTGATTATCATACTTCATGACTTGTTTAATTATCACACTTCATGACTTGTTTGATTATCATGCTTTATGATTCATGAATTGTTTGATTATCATACTTCATGACATGTTTGATAATCATGCGTCATGACTTGTTTGATTATCATACTTTATGATTCATGAATTGCTTGATTATCATACTTCATACCCTGTTTGATTATTATACTTCAAAACGTTTTTCATTATCATGCTTTATGATTCATGACTTGTCTGGTTATCACAGTTCATGACATGTTTGATAATCATACTTCTTGACTTGTTTGATTATGATCATTCATGACCTGTTAGATTATCATACTTCATGACTTTTCTGGGTATCATCCTTCATGACTTGTTTGATTATCAAACTTCATAATTGTCTGATTATCATACTTCATGACTTGTTTTATTATAATACTTCATGACTTGCTTGATTATCATACTTCATCACCTGTTTGATGATCACACTTGATGACCAGTTTTAGTATCATTCTTCATGATTTGTTTGATCATCATGCTTCATGGCTTGTCTGATTATGATGCTTCATGGCTTCTCTGATTATGATGCTTCAGGGCTTGTTTGATTATCATACTCTATGATTTGTTTGATTATCACACTTCATGACCTGTTTGATTATCATACTTCATGACTTGTTTGATTATCACACTTCATGACCTGTTTGATTATCATACTTCAAGGCTTGTTTGATTATAATACTTCATGACTTGTCACATTATCATGTTTCATGACTTGTTTGATGATCATTCTTCATGACTTGTTTGATTACCATACTTCAAGGCTTAAATGATTATAATACACCATGACTTGTCACATTATCATGCTTCATGATTTGCTTGATTTTCATACTTTATCACTCCCGCGATTATCATACTTCATGACCTGTTAGATTATCAAACTTCATGACTTGTTTGATTATCATACTTCATGACTTGTTTTATTATCATTCTTCATGTGTTTGATCATCATGCTTCATGGCTTGTTTGATTATAATGCTTCATGGCTTGTCTGATTATGATGTTTCATGGCTTGTTTGATTATCATACTTCATGACTTGTTTGATTATCACACTTCATGACTTGTTTGATTATCATGCTTTATGATTCATGACTTGTTTGATTATCATACTTTATGATTCATGAACTGCTTGATTATCATACTTCATGCCCTGTTTGATTATTATACTTCAAAACGTTTTTCATTATCATACTTCATGACTTGTTTTATTATAATACTTCATGACTTGTTATATTATAATACTTCATGACTTGTTTGATGATCATACTTCATGACCAGTTTTAGTATCATTCTTCATGATTTGTTTGATCATCATACTTCATGACTTGTTTAATTATAATACTTCTTGACTTGTTTGATTATGATCATTCATGACCTGTTAGATTATCAAACTTCATGACTTGTTTGATTATGATCCTTCATAATTGTCTGGTTATCATACTTCATGACTTGTCACATTATCATGCTTCATGATTTGCTTGATTTTCATACTTTATCACTCCCGCGATTATCATGCTTTATGACTTGTTTGATTTTCATACTTCTTGACTTGCTTGACTATGATCCTTCGTGAACTGTTAGATTATCAAACTTCATGACTTTTCTGGTTATCATCCTTCATGACTTGTTTGATGATCATACTTCATAACTTGTTTTATTATAATACTTCATGACTTGCTTGATTATCATACTTCATCACTTGTTTGATGATCATACTTCATGACTTGTTTAATTCTCATACTTCATGGCTTGTCTGATTATGATACTTCATGGCTTCTCTGATTATGACGCTTCAGGGCTTGTTTGATTTTCATACTCTATGATTTGCTTGATTATCATACTTCATGACTTGTTTGATTATCATACTTCATGACTTGTTTGATTATCATACTTCATGACTTGTTTGATTATCATACTTTATGATTCATGAATTGCTTGATTATCATACTTGATGCCCTGTTTGATTATTATACTTCATAACGTGTTTCATTATCATGCTTTATGATTCATGACTTGTCTGGTTATCACAGTTCATGACTTGTTTGATAATCATACTTCTTGGCTTGTTTGATTGTCATGCTCATTGACTTGTTTGATTATCATACTTCATGACTTGCTTCATTATCATACTTCATGACTTCCTTGATTATCATCCTTCATGGCTTGTTTGATTATTATACTTTATGATTCATGACTTGTTTGATTATCATTCTTCATGACATGTCTGATGATTATACTTCATGACTTCTTTGATTATCATACTCCTTGACTTGTTTGAATCTCATACTTTCTCACTTTCGTGATTACCATACTTCATGACTTGCTTTATTATCATCCATCATGACTTGTATGATGATCATACTTCATGACTTGTTTGATTATAATACTTCATTACTTGTTTGATTATCATTCTTCATGCCCTGCTTGATTATCATACTTCAAGGCTTGTTTGATTATAATACTTCATGACTAGTCACATTATCATGCTTCATGACTTGTTTGATTATCAAACTTCATGACTTATCTGGTTAACATACTATATGACTTGTTTGATTATCACACTTCATAACTAATTTGATTAGCATAGATACTACATGACTTGTTTAATGATCATACTTCATGACTTAATTGATTATCATGCTTCACGAATTGTTTTATTATCATTCTTCATATGTTTGATCATCATGCTCCATGACTTGTCTGATTATGATGCTTCATGACTTGTTTGATTATCATACTTCATGAATTGTTTGATAATCATACTTCATGACTTGCTTGATTTTCATACTTTATCACTGCCTCGATTGTCATACTTCATGACTTGTTTGATTTTCATACTTCATGAGTTGTTTGATTATGATCCTTCATGACTTGTTTAATGATCATACTTCATGACTTAATTGATTATCATGCTTCACGAATTGTTTTATTATCATTCTTCATGTGTTTGATCATCATGCTTCATGGCTTGTCTGATTATGATGCTTCATGGCTTGTTTGATTTTCATACTACATGACTTAGTTGATTATCATACTTCATGAATTGTTTGATAATTCAAAAAATATACACTACGAGTGTGTAGGCACAAAACTCTCCCGATTGTTGTTAGGCCGAAAATTATAATGACTTAAATAAAGACACAAGGTGGCCGACGTTTCTCGTCCTGACGCTTTATCAAGGCCTAATATGATAAAAGTGAAGCACTACAGTAGATGGAGCCGTGTTGCGACTGCCTCGTGACGCCTGTTCATCCGAGGTTTACGATTATTGATCAGACGACATTCCACCAAGCTGGTCTCCAGCGGATCACTCACACACTTTAAAAACGCAATGCTTAAATCATCTATACTGTTACATCTATGACATTTTTTTATATGCTCGCATAGGGCGCTACTGTTATTATTTTTGTTAATACTGTATTTATGTTCTTTGTATCTAGTGTAGAACGGACGAGAAGTCTTACCGATATACGTAGATTTGCAGTGAATACATGTAAATTCATATACAACACAGGTAGTATCACATCTGTTTTTATCAGGTAGCTTCGTACAAAGTTCACAGTTTTCATGTTTTTGGAATTGTTTAATGTTCAATACGTTACGCAGTTTTTTGTTACCTGTTGTGACAAACTTGATGTCCAATTTGAATTTACGTATGTGGTAATTTATTTTTCTTATCATGCTGTCACTAATGAAAGGTAGTTTCAAGATACATTTGTTCGTGTTATCTCTAATACTTCTGCTTTTATTTCTGCTTTTACTGTCGTTAATGTACAGCTGAGTTTGAATATACTTTTCTGAATACCCACTATCCTTCAGGTTGTTTTTACACTTCTCCATGAGCATGCTTTTACTTTCTTCTGGAAGAGAATTACTGCATCTTGCTTCAAAATTGTGAAATTTTTGTTTGACCAAGTTTGATTTAGTCGAGTTCGGGACCCAGCTGTCTTTCTTTAAAGAGTTACCAGAAGCTAATTCTTTAGTGAACAATTCATGAACAATCTTTTTATTCCTTACCCAGACACTTATATCTAGGAAATTTAGTTTTTCGTTGTTTTCTGGAATTTCAAGGGTGAAATTTTCAAGGGTGAAAGAACCTTTTCCTTTTCAAAGAAAGCGTAAAGAGTACAATCCAAAAAGAAATTGACCATGTTAAGAAAAGTAACGTGTACAAACAATTCAACAAGAACGTAAAGGAAAGTCGATCATTTATAAAAAACAACGACATGATGGTAGTACCTACTGATAAAAGCAATCGTCTTTGTGTTACTAAAAGTTCGGATATGCGAGCACGCACCAGTATGATATTATCTGATACTGATACGTACAGAGCTATCGATAAAAGTCGTAAAATGAGTATTGAAAAACAAGCTAACAAGATTGTCAATAATGTTCTCAGTGATAAGTTGAACAAATCTGACTTACAACGTATGCATGTTTCTGGATCACAGCCATTTCAATTCTATGGTCTAATCAAAGACCATAAAAACAAAATCGATAGCAATCAATATCCTCTGCGGCCTATTGCCTCGGTGGTAAACAATCACACTAACAAAATTGACTGGTTATGTGGAAAGATTTTGAATCAGTTGGTTGGTTTCGTACCCGCCCCCTCTATAGTTCTCTTCAATGAATCGAAATTTTAGAGAATTTTGACATGTCCAGTACTCATAACATGACTGACCCTGTGTTCATATCTATGGATGTGACTAATTTGTACCCCAGTGTGCCTATTGGTGAGGCACTACAAGCTGTTATGGATTTCGCTAAGAATAGATGGGAGCAGATTGATAATTTCGGCATTAGTTTGGATCAATTTTCCTTTATTAATTATCAATTATACTTTATGACTCATGAATTGCTTGATTATCATACTTCATGCCTTATTTGATTATCATACTTCATGACTTGTTTTATTATCATTCTTCATGACTTGTTTGATCATCATACTTCATGGCTTGTCTGGTTATGATGCTTCATGACTTGTTTGATTATCACACTTCATGACCTGTTTGATTATCATACTTCATGGTTTGTTGATTATCATACTTCAACGCTTGCTTGATTATCATACTTTATGATTCATGAATTGCTTGATTATCATACATCATGCCCTGTTTGATTATTATACTTCATAACGTGTTTCATTATCATGCTTTATGATTCATGACTTGTCTGGTTATCACAGTTCATGACTTGTTTGATAATCATACTTCTTGGCTTGTTTGATTGTCATGCTCATTGACTTGTTTGATTATCATACTTCATGACTTGCTTCATTATCATACTTCATGACTTCCTTGATTATCATCCTTCATGGCTTGTTTGAATCTCATACTTTCTCACTTTCGTGATTACCATACTTCATGACTTGCTTTATTATCATCCATCATGACTTGTATAATGATCATACTTCATGACTTGTTTGATTATAATACTTCATTACTTGTTTGATTATCATTCTTCATGCCCTGCTTGATTATCATACTTCAAGGCTTGTTTGATTATAATACTTCATGACTAGTCACATTATCATGCTTCATGACTTGTTTGATTATCAAACTTCATGACTTATCTGGTTAACATACTATATGACTTGTTTGATTATCACACTTCATAACTAATTTGATTAGCATAGATACTACATGACTTGTTTAATGATCATACTTCATGACTTAATTGATTATCATGCTTCACGAATTGTTTTATTATCATTCTTCATATGTTTGATCATCATGCTCCATGACTTGTCTGATTATGATGCTTCATGACTTGTTTGATTATCATACTTCATGAATTGTTTGATAATCATACTTCATGACTTGCTTGATTTTCATACTTTATCACTGCCTCGATTGTCATACTTCATGACTTGTTTGATTTTCATACTTCATGAGTTGTTTGATTATGATCCTTCATGACTTGTTTAATGATCATACTTCATGACTTAATTGATTATCATGCTTCACGAATTGTTTTATTATCATTCTTCATGTGTTTGATCATCATGCTTCATGGCTTGTCTGATTATGATGCTTCATGGCTTGTTTGATTTTCATACTACATGACTTAGTTGATTATCATACTTCATGAATTGTTTGATAATTCAAAAAATATACACTACGAGTGTGTAGGCACAAAACTCTCCCGATTGTTGTTAGGCCGAAAATTATAATGACTTAAATAAAGACACAAGGTGGCCGACGTTTCTCGTCCTGACGCTTTATCAAGGCCTAATATGATAAAAGTGAAGCACTACAGTAGATGGAGACGTGTTGCGACTGCCTCGTGACGCCTGTTCATCCGAGGTTTACGATTATTGATCAGACGACATTCCACCAAGCTGGTCTCCAGCGGATCACTCACACACTTTAAAAACGCAATGCTTAAATCATCTATACTGTTACATCTATGACATTTTTTTATATGCTCGCATAGGGCGCTACTGTTATTATTTTTGTTAATACTGTATTTATGTTCTTTGTATCTAGTGTAGAACGGACGAGAAGTCTTACCGATATACGTAGATTTGCAGTGAATACATGTAAATTCATATACAACACAGGTAGTATCACATCTGTTTTTATCAGGTAGCTTCGTACAAAGTTCACAGTTTTCATGTTTTTGGAATTGTTTAATGTTCAATACGTTACGCAGTTTTTTGTTACCTGTTGTGACAAACTTGATGTCCAATTTGAATTTACGTATGTGGTAATTTATTTTTCTTATCATGCTGTCACTAATGAAAGGTAGTTTCAAGATACATTTGTTCGTGTTATCTCTAATACTTCTGCTTTTATTTCTGCTTTTACTGTCGTTAATGTACAGCTGAGTTTGAATATACTTTTCTGAATACCCACTATCCTTCAGGTTGTTTTTACACTTCTCCATGAGCATGCTTTTACTTTCTTCTGGAAGAGAATTACTGCATCTTGCTTCAAAATTGTGAAATTTTTGTTTGACCAAGTTTGATTTAGTCGAGTTCGGGACCCAGCTGTCTTTCTTTAAAGAGTTACCAGAAGCTAATTCTTTAGTGAACAATTCATGAACAATCTTTTTATTCCTTACCCAGACACTTATATCTAGGAAATTTAGTTTTTCGTTGTTTTCTGGAATTTCAAGGGTGAAATTTTCAAGGGTGAAAGAACCTTTTCCTTTTCAAAGAAAGCGTAAAGAGTACAATCCAAAAAGAAATTGACCATGTTAAGAAAAGTAACGTGTACAAACAATTCAACAAGAACGTAAAGGAAAGTCGATCATTTATAAAAAACAACGACATGATGGTAGTACCTACTGATAAAAGCAATCGTCTTTGTGTTACTAAAAGTTCGGATATGCGAGCACGCACCAGTATGATATTATCTGATACTGATACGTACAGAGCTATCGATAAAAGTCGTAAACTGAGTATTGAAAAACAAGCTAACAAGATTGTCAATAATGTTCTCAGTGATAAGTTGAACAAATCTGACTTACAACGCATGCATGTTTCTGGATCACAGCCATTTCAATTCTATGGTCTAATCAAAGACCACAAAAACAAAATCGATAGCAATCAATATCCTCTGCGGCCTATTGCCTCGGTGGTAAACAATCCCACTAACAAAATTGACTGGTTATGTGGAAAGATTTTGAATCAGTTGGTTGGTTTCGTACCCGCCCCCTCTATAGTTCTCTTCAATGAATCGAAATTTTAGAGAATTTTGACATGTCCAGTACTCATAACATGACTGACCCTGTGTTCATATCTATGGATGTGACTAATTTGTACCCCAGTGTGCCTATTGGTGAGGCACTACAAGCTGTTATGGATTTCGCTAAGAATAGATGGGAGCAGATTGATAATTTCGGCATTAGTTTGGATCAATTTTCCTTTATTAATTATCAATTATACTTTATGACTCATGAATTGCTTGATTATCATACTTCATGCCTTATTTGATTATCATACTTCATGACTTGTTTTATTATCATTCTTCATGACTTGTTTGATCATCATACTTCATGGCTTGTCTGGTTATGATGCTTCATGACTTGTTTGATTATCACACTTCATGACCTGTTTGATTATCATACTTCATGGTTTGTTGATTATCATACTTCAACGCTTGCTTGATTATCATACTTTATGATTCATGAATTGCTTGATTATCATACATCATGCCCTGTTTGATTATTATACTTCATAACGTGTTTCATTATCATGCTTTATGATTCATGACTTGTCTGGTTATCACAGTTCATGAATTGTTTGATAATTCAAAAAATATACACTACGAGTGTGTAGGCACAAAACTCTCCCGATTGTTGTTAGGCCGAAAATTATAATGACTTAAATAAAGACACAAGGTGGCCGACGTTTCCCGTCCTGACGCTTTATCAAGGCCTAATATGATAAAAGTGAAGCACTACAGTATATGGAGCCGTGTTGCGACTGCCTCGTGACGCCTGTTCATCCGAGGTTTACGATTATTGATCAGACGACATTCCACCAAGCTGGTCTCCAGCGGATCACTCACACACTTTAAAAACGCAATGCTTAAATCATCTATATTGTTGCATCTATGACATTTTTTTATATGCTCGCATAGGGCGCTACTGTTATTATTTTTGTTAATACTGTACTTTTTTTCTTTGTATCTAGTGTAGAACGGACGAGAAGTCTTACCGATATACGTAGATTTGCAGTGAATACATGTAAATTCATATACAACACAGGTAGTATCACATCTGTTTTTATCAGGTAGCTTCGTACAAAGTTCACAGTTTTCATGTTTTTGGAATGGTTTAATGTTCAATACGTTACGCAGTTTTTTGTTACCTGTTGTGACAAACTTGATGTCCAATTTGAATTTACGTATGTGGTAATTTATTTTTCTTATCATGCTGTCACTAATGAAAGGTAGTTTCAAGATACATTTGTTCGTGTTATCTCTAATACTTCTGCTTTTATTTCTGCTTTTACTGTCGTTAATGTACAGCTGAGTTTGAATATACTTTTCTGAATACCCACTATCCTTCAGGTTGTTTTTACACTTCTCCATGAGCATGCTTTTACTTTCTTCTGGAAGAGAATTACTGCATCTTGCTTCAAAATTGTGAAATTTTTGTTTGACCAAGTTTGATTTAGTCGAGTTCGGGACCCAGCTGTCTTTCTTTAAAGAGTTACCAGAAGCTAATTCTTTAGTGAACAATTCATGAACAATCTTTTTATTCCTTACCCAGACACTTATATCTAGGAAATTTAGTTTTTCGTTGTTTTCTGGAATTTCAAGGGTGAAATTTATACTTTCATTGACAGAATTGAAAATTTTAGAAATTGTATCGAACAATTTCATATCAAACTGCAGAGGGCCAATTATAAAATCATCGATATAGCGCTTGTAGATCAACGTTTCTAAGTCCCCGTGCTCCTTCAATAAGGAGATAGCTTTCCTCTCAATATGGTTCATAAAGATAATTGCCAAAGGTGGTGCATAGTGCGACCCCATAGGAACCCCTTTGATTTGTAAATACACATTGTTGTCATACTCTATCTCATAGTTGTAAGAAATGAATCTTAGCATAGTGGAAAATTGATCCAAGCTAATGCCGAAATTATCAATCTGCTCCCATCTATTCTTAGCGAAATCCATAACAGCTTGTAGTGCCTCACCAATAGGCACACTGGGGTACAAATTAGTCACATCCATAGATATGAACACAGGGTCAGTCATGTTATGAGTACTGGACATGTCAAAATTCTCTAAAATTTCGATTCATTGAAGAGAACTATAGAGGGGGCGGGTACGAAACCGACCAACTGATTCAAAATCTTTCCACATAACCAGTCAATTTTGTTAGTGTGATTGTTTACCACCGAGGCAATAGGCCGCAGAGGATATTGATTGCTATCGATTTTGTTTTTGTGGTCTTTGATTAGACCATAGAATTGAAATGGCTGTGATCCAGAAACATGCATGCGTTGTAAGTCAGATTTGTTCAACTTATCACTGAGAACATTATTGACAATCTTGTTAGCTTGTTTTTCAATACTCAGTTTACGACTTTTATCGATAGCTCTGTACGTATCAGTATCAGATAATATCATACTGGTGCGTGCTCGCATATCCGAACTTTTAGTAACACAAAGACGATTGCTTTTATCAGTAGGTACTACCATCATGTCGTTGTTTTTTATAAATGATCGACTTTCCTTTACGTTCTTGTTGAATTGTTTGTACACGTTACTTTTCTTAACATGGTCAATTTCTTTTTGGATTGTACTCTTTACGCTTTCTTTGAAAAGGAAAAGGTTCTTTCACCCTTGAAAATTTCACCCTTGAAATTCCAGAAAACAACGAAAAACTAAATTTCCTAGATATAAGTGTCTGGGTAAGGAATAAAAAGATTGTTCATGAATTGTTCACTAAAGAATTAGCTTCTGGTAACTCTTTAAAGAAAGACAGCTGGGTCCCGAACTCGACTAAATCAAACTTGGTCAAACAAAAATTTCACAATTTTGAAGCAAGATGCAGTAATTCTCTTCCAGAAGAAAGTAAAAGCATGCTCATGGAGAAGTGTAAAAACAACCTGAAGGATAGTGGGTATTCAGAAAAGTATATTCAAACTCAGCTGTACATTAACGACAGTAAAAGCAGAAATAAAAGCAGAAGTATTAGAGATAACACGAACAAATGTATCTTGAAACTACCTTTCATTAGTGACAGCATGATAAGAAAAATAAATTACCACATACGTAAATTCAAATTGGACATCAAGTTTGTCACAACAGGTAACAAAAAACTGCGTAACGTATTGAACATTAAACAATTCCAAAAACATGAAAACTGTGAACTTTGTACGAAGCTACCTGATAAAAACAGATGTGATACTACCTGTGTTGTATATGAATTTACATGTATTCACTGCAAATCTACGTATATCGGTAAGACTTCTCGTCCGTTCTACACTAGATACAAAGAACATAAATACAGTATTAACAAAAATAATAACAGTAGCGCCCTATGCGAGCATATAAAAAAATGTCATAGATGCAACAATATAGATGATTTAAGCATTGCGTTTTTAAAGTGTGTGAGTGATCCGCTGGAGACCAGCTTGGTGGAATGTCGTCTGATCAATAATCGTAAACCTCGGATGAACAGGCGTCACGAGGCAGTCGCAACACGGCTCCATCTACTGTAGTGCTTCACTTTTATCATATTAGGCCTTGATAAAGCGTCAGGACGAGAAACGTCGGCCACCTTGTGTCTTTATTTAAGTCATTATAATTTTCGGCCTAACAACAATCGGGAGAGTTTTGTGCCTACACACTCGTAGTGTATATTTTTTGAATAATGGTCCTCCCGACCAAAGCCATCAATTATGTTTGATAATCATACGTCATGACCTGTTTGATTATCATACTTTATGATTCATTAATTGCTTGATTATCATACTGCATGACTTGTTTGATAATCATACTTTAAGTTTCATGAAATGGTTGATTGATTATCAACCTTCATGGCTTGCTTGATTATTATACTTTATGATTCATAACTTGTTTGATTATCATACTTTATCATGTATGACTTGTTTGGTTATCATACTTCATGACCTGTTTGATTATCATACTTCATGACTTGTTTGATCATCAAACTTCATGACTTTTCTGGTTAATATACTATATGACTTTTTTGATTATCACACTTCATAACTAGTTTGATTAGCATACTACATGACTTGTTTAATTCTCATACTTCATGATTTGTTTGATTATCATACTTCATGACTTGTTTGATTATTACACTTCATGACTTGTTTGATTATCATACTTCATGACTTGTTTGATTATCATACTGCATGACTTGTTTGATTATTATACTTCATAACTTGTTTCATTATCAAGCTTTATGATTAATGACTTGTTTGATTATAATACTTCATGACTTGTTTGATAATCATACTTCTTGACTTGTTTGATTATCATACTCATTGATTTGTTTGATTATCATACTTTTTGACTTGCTTGATTATCATACTTCATGACTTGTTTGATTATCATTCTTCATGACATGTTTGATTATCATACTTCATGATTCATGAATTGCTTGATTATTTACTTCGTGACTGTTTGATTATCATACTTCATGACTTGTTTGATTATCATACTTCATGACTTGTTTGATAATCATACTTTAAGTTTCATGAAATGCTTGATTGATTATCAAACTTCATGACTTGTTTGATTATCATACTCATTGACTTGTTTGATTATCATACTTTTTGACTTGCTTGATCATCATACTTCATGACTTGCTTGATCATCATCCTTCATGGCTTTCTTGATTATTATACTTTATGATTCATGAATTGCTTGATTATCATACTTTATGCCTTATTTGATTATCATACTTCATAACTTGTTTGATTATCATATTTTATCATGTATGACTTGTTTGATTATAATACTTCATGACTTGTTTGATAATCATACGTCATGACTTGTTTGATTATCATACTTTAAGATTCATGAATTGCTTGATTGATTATCATACTTCATGACTTGTTTGATTATCATACTTCTTGACTTGTTTGATTATCATACTCATTGATTTGTTTGATTATCATACTTTTTGACTTGCTTGATTATCATACTTCATGACTTGTTTGATAATCATACGTCATGACTTGTTTGATTATCATACTTTAAGATTCATGAATTGCTTGATTGATTATCATACTTCATGACTTGTTTGATTATCATACTTCATGACTTGTTTGATTATCATACTCCTTGACTTGTTTGAATCTCATACTTTCTGACTTGCGTGATTATCACACTTAATAACTAGTTTGCTTATCATACTTCATGACTTGTTTGATTATCATACTTCATGAATTGTTTGATTATCATACTGCATGACTTGTTTGATCATCATACTTTATGATTCATGAATTCCTTGATTAGCATTCTTCATAACTTGTTTCATTATCAAGCTTTATGATTCATGACTTTTCTGATTATCATACTTCATGACTTGTTTGATAATCATACGTCATGACTTGTTTGATTATCATACTCATTGATTTGTTTGATTACCATACTTTTTGACTTGCTTGATTATCATACTTCATGACTTGTTTGATTGTCATTCTTCATGACATGTTTGATTATCATACTTCATGATTCATGAATTGTTTGATTATCTACTTCATGACTTGTTTGATTATCATACTCCTTGACTTGTTTGAATCTCATACTTTCTGACTTGCGTGATTATCACACTTAATAACTAGTTTGCTTATCATACTTCATGACTGTTTGATTATCATACTTCATGACTTGTTTGATTATCATACTTCATGACTTGTTTGATTATCATACTTCATGAATTGTTTGATTATCATACTGCATAACCTGTTTGATTATCATACTTTAAGATTCATGAATTGCTTGATTGATTATCATACTTCATGACTTGTTTGATTATCATACTTCATAACTTGTTTGATTATCATGCTTCATGATTTATGACTTGTTTGATTATCATCCTTCATGACTTGTTTGATTATCATACTTTATGATTCATGAATTGCTTGATTATTTACTTCATGACTTCCTTGATTATCATAGTCCTTGATTTGTTTGAATCTCATACTTTCTGACTTGCGTGATTATCATACTTTATGACTTGCTTGATTATCATCCATCATGGCTTGTTTGATAATTATATTTCATTGCTTGTTAGACTTCATAATTTCTTTGATTGTCATACTTCACGACTTGTAAAGTACAGTGCGTTCATAAAGTCAATGTGCACCTAGCAAATCAATGCATGTGCAGTACTTTGCCGCTTAGAAATAGATTGCCACGGCACATTAAAAAGTGAAGTTTCTTGTAGAAACTTCGACTTCTGTGTGATCACAAAATATCTATTTACATACAACAAAAACATTTGAAAATGTCCACCTTGTTCACGAATGCGAATATCAATTCGACGTCTCATATTCTCAAACATTCCGTGAATTTCCTCATGCCTGATAGCGTCAATTTGCTTACGGCTGTTTTCTCTAGACTCCTGTAGATTTCGTGACCTGCTTCCGTAAACCTCCTGCTTCGCCGCTAACCAACAGTAAAAGTCCAAGACGTTCAAATCCGGTATCTCGGATGCCAAATCCTTCAGAGTTGATCCTCTTGTTTGAAATATTCCACTAAAATATCGAATTGAGGAATTGACGGTGTGCGCAGTTGCTCCATCTTGCTAGAAATAAGCAGTCAAACTTTCATCGTCACTTAATTCGTCAACGAGTGAAGCAATCATTTTGTCAAATAATTTTTGCAATAATAGTTAAATATCGGCCCAAGCATTCGTATTCTTGACATAAGAGAATGTAATGGCTTCTCAACAAATTCGTGTGGGTTTTCACTAGACCATGTTCGGGAACTCTGGCTACTGATATGCCTTGATAGATGAAACCAAGCAATATCAGAAAAGAAAGTCTTATCGAGCAGATTATTTTCATTTAGATTTTCCTTGAACCAAACACAGTACTGAAGACGCTTGTCATGATCGGCATCATTCAATTCATGTTGGCCAGAGATGCGGTGCGGATATAGGCCTATATTCTTTCTTACAGCATGATGACCCGCCCCGAGAGAAAGACCCACTTCTTGGGATAAGCGACGCATCGACTTGTTTGGGCAATGAGTCATGGCTTCAGAAATAACATTTTCCGGAATAACCTTTTTATCGCTGAAGATTAATGGTCGATCTGAGCGTGATGGATCGTGCACCGAGTCAGCTTTTCTGAACTCACTGATTGGACTCCAATCAACATTTCGATGAGGCAAATCAAATGCAGGAAGTCTTTCTAAAAACCCCTTCTTCACTTCATTAGTATATTCCCCATTGGCGCGAAAAACATTTTTGACCAAGAAGTTCTTCTTTCGAATTGACATCACCATGTTTAGCTTCGAAATGCAACGTACAGATCTTCACCGAGTCAGTAGCTGACAGATGTGAAGTTAAATTTAAAATACAATCATGTTGAATGTCGCAAGCTACTCAATTGCGCTTCCCAAACCAGCCAGTGACTCTGTGCATGTGATAGATATCCACAATTGCAAGACTACGACTGTTTTCTTTGGCAAAACAAACTTAGAAGAGGTGCACAGTGACCTTATGAACGCACTCTACAATAATCAAACAAGTTATGAAGTATGGTAATCAAACAAGTGATGAAGTATGATAATCAAGTATGATATGTTTGGCTATGTTATTTTATGGCTTGTTTGACTATCATACTTTACTGCTTGCTTGATTACGATGCTTGATGGCTTGTTTGATTATCATGCTTCATGACCTGCTTGATTGATTATCATACTTCATGACTTGTCAGGTTATCATGCTTCATGACTTGTTTGATTATCATACTTTATGATTTCTTTGATTATCATACTTCATGGCTTGTTTGATTATTATACTTTACAAGTCGTGAAGTATGACAATCAAAGAAATTATGAAGTGTAATAATCAAACAAGCAATGAAATATAATTATCAAACAAGCCATGATGGATGATAATCAAGCAAGTCATGAAGAATGATAATCAAACAAGTCATAAGTCATAAAGCATGATAATCAAGTAGTTCATGAATCATAAAGTATAATAATCAAACAAGCCATGACGGATAATAATAAAGCAAGTCATGAAGTATGATAATCAAACAAGTCATGAAGTATGAAAGTCAAACAAGTCATGAAGTATGATAATCAAGCCAGTCATGAATCATAAAATATGATAATCAAACAAGTCATAGCGTATGATATGTTTGTCCATGTTATTTTATGGCTTGTTTGACTATCATACTTTACTGCTTCTTTGATTGCCATACTTCGTGCTTTGTTTGACTATCATACTTCATGACTTGTTTGATTATCATACTTCACAGGGGCGTCGGAACCGGGGTAGCAGGGGTAGCAGGGTATGTCATTTGCTACCCCTGAAATACCGATGCACAAGACATCGGAAAAATTCCTGTAAGCAGGTAGATGAGGATTCAGGAATGCATGCTTGTCATCTATCTCGAAAATTGTCAATTCATCAGTCAAATGCAACGTTGGCAGGACTTCCAGCCTCTGATGTGAAGAGCATTGTTGAGATATTGATTACAGAGCTTGAAGGGATGAGGAGTGACGACAAGTTCAATGAAATTGAAGAAAATGCTATGATGACGATGAAGACCATAAAGATTCAAGCATCAACGCAGCTACATCAGAGACTACACGATCATCAAAACTACCTTCGAGATACACATACACTGTCGAAGCTTACGGACATCGAACAACTGACTCATCGGATAAGAATCTGAAAGTATCTTATTTCGAAGCCATAGATCTAGTAACAGCAGAACTGAAAAGACGATTCCATCAGCCAGATTTTGAAACATTAACTAATTTCGCAAGTGCTCTTCATAGAAGAGACAAAAGTGTCAATGAGTTGAAATCAATTTTGCCTGTTCACCACACTGATTTCAATCTAGAGTCTTTAGCTGCACAGCTACGAATGCTGTCGTCTTTCTTGAAGACCGAAAATGTGGATGATCCAACACAAGCTTCAGCGTTGTGTTCATCAGAATCAAAAATTACATGTCGGGCCGAAGTGTTTCGATGTGTCGACTTGGTTTTGCATTGACCAGCAGAAAGTGAAGCAGCAGTTGCCATAAATTGTACCTACATGTCACGTCAAAACCGAACCATCGGATATTTGTAAGTAGTCAAGCAACTTTGTGACGTCTCTCAAAAATAGGTTTACAATTTTTATCCCTGTATTTGGCACATTATGTTAGAGTGATCAGAAAAATTATTTTTTGACTTTAACTTGTTAAACATTGTCTATTTGAAGATAAAGTACCATTTGTTTTGCAATATCTGTTTTCTGATAGATTTTATAATTTGTTGCATATATGCAACATTGCCAAATAGAGGTACAAAAACGAAGATTTGTCTTATTTTGATAAACTGCTTTTAGATGTCATCTTTTGATAATTTATAGCATTATTGAATGCAAAACGTCCTAATTTCTGAAGAAATATTGATTATTTGCGTTACCAGTTGTTGATACGTATATATATATAGGCCTATATTTGGCCCTAATAAACTGTTAACTAAAAATCCAAATTATGCATAATCAAAAAGTTGTGATTCATACTAGCATCATTTATTATCAAAAACGTCAGTTTGGATTTCTGGGAAGATTTAGCAGTGAAAGTCCTTGAAACAGTTCCTGTCTTTGTTCAAACATAGGCATATACCACATTTGGAACAGTAAATGTAGCTGTAACCGGACACGCATTGGCGGCAACGGTTTCTTTTGTCTCTCACTTCCGGCCAATGACTACGTTGATCCCGCCGTACTTCCGGAATAGGTTTAGCAATTGCTGGTTTCTTGCCACAAATAGGAGGTGGAGACAAGCTTCGTTTGATAGGGCGACCAACAGGACGATGGAGATCCACATCTTTCAAGCACAGCGATTGGGCCACCTGGAGAATAAACTTTCTAAGGCCGAACATTTCCTTCTTTGGCAGCTGCCTTTGGTCACAGTGACGGCGATATAATAGCCACCCATTTATCTTCGCTATATCGACGCAATGGAATATTAGCTTCAAATATCATCTTTTCTTAGGATTCATTTTCGTACGATACAAGGAAATCAGCATATCAGCTAGATCAACCCCTCCCATTGAGGAGTTATAATCAACTATCATGTCAGGACATGTGACGTCAACAAAGGCCTTGGTTTTCCCATCCCAACGACGAACGGTTTGTTTTGCATCGATTCCAGAGAAAGTTGAGCCGAGCACAACACATTTGTTGTCATACCATTTCATGAGATGAATTCCACTGTTGAGATCCGTCTTGTAATCAAACGTACCTCTCCCTTGAGCTTTCAACTCTTTTTCTGAAGACAAAGGACAGCTCGCAATTCGATTTGTCCTGAAGGTCGCGGTTGCCAGTATTCCTTCTTCCTTCAGCCGACTCATGAGACCTAACGTAGAGAACCAATTATCAAATAGTATTCGATATCCTTTGTGTCTTGGAACTTCTTTCAACAATTTCATCACGATATCTTCTACTCCGCATTTATCCGTTCCAACACTATTCTTTCCAACATAGAGGAAGAAGTCGTAGATCATCCCTGATTTTCCGGCGCGGACGAAATTCTTGAATCCCCACTTGTGTATTTTCTTTGGCAGATGCTGCAGAATTCCACTTCTCTTCGTCTTAGCAGGAATCATTTGTTCATCTAGAGATTGACATTGCTCCTGTTCCTGGTTAATACAACTCTGACGCACAGCTTGAATAATTGGTTCGACTTTGAATAATTTACCTGAATTTTCATTCTTGGTGGTATTATCGACAACATGCAAATATCGACGAAGAGTTTGATACCGTTTTAGGGCCATGACATCAGCGATGGGACCATACCTAGTTTCGGAAGACCAATACATAGTATAACAAGGTTGGATTATGATTGACATGAGCATATTGATGCCGATGAGTTGCTGCATCTCCTTGAAATTTGTTGCTATGCTCTTCCCGGCTTCCTGCATGCTGTACAAGTTTGTCTGCTCAACTAGCATAGTGATTATAGAATCCGGCCAGAAAATCTTGAAATACTCTGCAGGTGATGGACTTTCTTCTGGAGGAGAAGAGAAGGAATTTCCTTGGAATTCGATATTTCCCGGCACTGGTTCTCGTTTGCGCCATTTGAAAATCGGTCGCCCTCTTTCTTCATCTTCACTTTCATCATGAATGTCGTCCATACCATCGTTCCTGAAAAAAAGGCATATTTTTGAGTTCATATCACATAACGAAGTTCAATTTTGATTTAAAACATCATATTCATATACAGGTTGGATCAAATAGGAGTGAATTATAATGTATTCATAAGAATAGGCCTACAGACAGGGCTATGCCTAGCCAGTCGAAACATTGTGCTGATAATCTATACAATGCAGAAAATAAGAAAAAATGTCTTTTACTATCATTTTGTAAAAATTAGTGTCAGAAAGTATTTCGAGAACTAAATATGAACATGTAGGCTACAATGTACATACATGCAGTCGAGTAATAGTCCTCAATATATCAGAAAAATCTCATTTAAAATTGCAAAGTAACAACCGGATTGATTTCAAAGAATATTATAATAATATGACTGGATAGTTTCGGTATACATACCTTGCATTTTCATTGTCAGCATAATTGAATTCCTCAGTATGCGCCTCGTTTACAAGCTGATTTGGTGTGATATTTTCTGCATCTTCCTCAGCCTCATCATCAAGATCAGATATTTCCGAATCTGACGTAGGTTCCATAACGAGATTTACAACTTCTTCTATACGATAGCCACGATATCGTTTCCTCCTCTCTGGATTCATTCTGAAATCAATACAAAAATAGAGATTAGATTGAACATTAGATCCAACCAACATTCAAAGCTTTTTTATACACTTCATCAACATTTTAAATCTATAATTAGGATTACTTTTGTGCTAGCTCATTTCTAGTTTTCTCTGACATTTTTTAATCTGTCTACAATTATGAATTCATGTAGCGTATCCATGGATTACTATGTACTAGAAATGATAGGAAAGAGAGAAATAAAAAGTAATCCATGACCTATTCCGTTACTTTTGGTGCAAATTTAATTTCAATTTCAAATCCAGACAGACAAAATATTTATTTCAAAGCATTGAAATATTTTAACTCATATGAACTTAACGACTTTTGATTAGTTATCTGTAATGGATAAGGACATAACAGGGTTATGAAACCACCAGAATGCTTGTCATGAATGGTGAACATTTTCCACTATAATTCACATGAATGTAAAATCTTAATTAAATGCGTGGCTGCTAATATATTTCCTAGAATAACCTCACTTGAATGCTGAATGCTGATAAATTCAACTCACCTTAGTCTTCCGGCGCAACGAATAATATGAAGACTCGATTGAATGATATACCGGCAATGAGGCTGACGTAAGTACTATAAATAGCAATCAATGATCCTCAAGTTAGCTTGCTATGACGATTCAATCATGAATGACGACACAGCTTTGCATGGTGATTCGCAATTTTGATGCCGAAAGTCGTGGGAATGTTCATGATATTGACATAAAAATCACCCCCTATTTGACAATGTCGCATATATGCAACAAATGAATATCTTCAACCGCAGAATGAGAAAATGAGATTCTGCAGCTTTTCATCGAATAGATTATATGTAATAAGGTCTTTCTCAATATGTTTCATGAGCTAAATTGCTTTGTAAACCCGTCAGTAACATTGAAAAATATATAATGCACTACTATAGAAGAAAAAAATATAGTGGTTATTTTTTTTGGAAACTGTGCAGTCGGAAACTATGCTTTAAGTCAATTGTTCGGATTTTTGCTGCAAAATTACTGTAAATCAAGGTAAGAATTATATTTAAGAGCGGTATTGACACTGAACTATCAATATTATTTTGTTATCCATAGTAAGTTTGATTTGTTGCATATATGCAACAGTGCCAAATAAAGGGTTATGAATGGGAACATTTTTAGACGCATTTGTATTTAATAGGCTGACATTGTTTATATCGTATAGGTTGACATTACTAAATTCTATGCAGTATAGTGGCGACTGGGTACTTAGTAGTTCTTTGAATACTCAGAATTATTTTCATCAAATGTTGCCTTAGTAAACCTACCTTTACAAAATGCAGTTAAGATAGAAATGTCAGTATAGCTGGATTAATCATTGAATTTCAGCGCATCTAACACTTTTGGAAACAGTTTTCATCGTAATATTGTCGTTCAGACGATTCATTGCCATACTCACCATACATACTCATGTTTATAAATTTGTTACATTGATTGCAGTACATGCAGCCTACACACGTGCATGTGTGCAGTTTTTATGAGTTTGAGTGAAATATACTCTTTGATTTCTTACTTTTGACTTTTGAGTTACATCACCTCACAAATCATACGTGTAGTACATATGCATGCATGAGAATTATGTCACAAGTCTACTGTGCGCCCATGTGAATAAAATTAGTCTTGTTAGCCTCACTAAATCTGAAATATTCGGGCGATGGTGCTTGAATATAGGCCTACTAAAAATCGAAGGGTTGTCCATGAAAAAAAAATTTGCTACCCCTAGTAAAAATCGTTCCGACGCCCCTGATACTTCATGACTTACTTGATTATCATACTTCATAGATTGTTTGATTATCATGCCTCATGACTTGTCTGATTATCATACTTTATGACTTTTTTGATTATCATACTTTATGGCTTCTTCGATTATCATACTTCACAGCTTGTTTGATTGTGATGCTTCATGGAATTTTTGATTATCATACTTCATAACTTGTTTGACTATCATACTTCATGGCTTGTTTGATTGTCATACTTCATAACTTGTTTGACTATCATACTTCATGGCTTGTTTGATTGTCATACTTCATGACTTGTTTGATATTCATACTTCTTGGCTTGTTTTATTATCATACTTTATGACTTATTCGATCATCATGCTTCATGACTTGTTTGATTATCATACTTCATGGACTGCCTGATTATCATACTTCATGAATTTGATTATCCTACTTCATGACTTGTCTGGTTATGATGCTGTGTGACTTGTTTGATTATTATACTTTACAAGTCGTGAAGTATGATAAGCAAACAAATTATGTAATGTAATAATCTAACAAACAATGAAATATGATAACCAAACAGGTCATAAAGCATGATAATCAGACAAGTCAAGAAGCATGATAATCAAGCAAGTCATGAAGTATGATAATCAAATAAGTCATGAAGTATGATAATCAAACAAGGCGTGAAGTATGATAATCAAGCAGGTCATGAAGCATGATAGTCAAACTAGCCATGAAGCATAATAATGAAATAGGCTATGAACTATGATAATTGAGCAAGCCATGCAGAATGATAATCAAACAAGTCAAGAAGTATGTATGATATTGAAACGGGTCATGAGGTATGATAATCAAGCAGGTCCTGAAGCATGATAATCAAAGAAGGCGTGAAGTATGATAATCAAACAAGTCATGAAGCATGATAATCAAACAGGCCATGAAGTTTGATAATCAAGTAGGTCCTGAAGCATGATAATCAAACAAGCCATGAAGAATGATAATCAGACAGGCTATGAAGTATGACAATCAAACAATCCATGAAGAAATATATTCAAACAAGGCGTGATGAATGATAATCAAGCTAGGCATGAAGTATGAATATCAAACAAGTCACGAAGTGTGATAATCAAACAAGTCATGAAGTATGATCATCAAACAAGTCATGAACAATGGTAATCAAACAAGTCATGAAGTATGATAATCAAACAAGTCATGAAGCATGATAATCAGACAGGTCATGAATTATGATCATCAAACAAGCCATGAAGTATGGTAATCAAGCAGGTCATGAAGTATGATAGTCAAACCAGCTATAAAGTAGGATAGTCAAACATATCATACTTTTTAGCTTTGGGGGTCAGTGTTCTGAAAAATGTTGCTAAGTTCGAAAATCAGGTTTTATGAATTTTCATTTTTACACTGGAAAATAACTTGGAAAATTTTCTATGTTGGGCCACTAGACTCAGTTGGCTTATAACATGACACAAGCTATTTGAGCGTTGTTTGATTGGAGGGGGGTCATAACGACACTTTTTACACTACTTTTGGTTTTCACTTTTTCACCTCTGTCGTTTTGGAGGGGGAGTCACTACATTAAAGTTTGAAGGATCAACCTGATCGGTCGTCCAACCGAAACTCCATCCGAATCGCTCCATCCGAAACATTCTGTCGTTTTTGAGGGGGGGGGGCGGTTGCGACAGTACGCCTGCGCTACACGCAGAGCAAGGCCCGCGCTGTGTTTTCTTTGGTAGTATTTTATACTACTTACAGAATGTAATGACGGGAGAGCCTTTGAACGTTTTTGGAAATTGTCGGTGACTAGGAGTGATGATATATGTAAGGGAAGGTTTTGAATTTGGACGAGGTCGACGGCTGATGATCTACCGAGGGCTGACGTGGCTAGCAGCAGGTTTACATCTACGAGTGGAGTGATACCAACGAAGAGTCGGTAACGGGGTAAGATCAGGGCTAGTTAGAGCAAAGTGTGTAGTCACTGATAGTAAAGTAAGTTTCAGGAACGGTAAGATCTGCTTTTAATGGCTTGGGCTGTAAAGTTTGGAAAAGTAACTTCTGCATAATCAACTCACATTTGCAAGCGCTTATTAATATACAAAAACCTGAAAGACCAAAAGAGGAAGAATAACATCAAGTTTGAAAGTAAAGGAATAAATTTTTATTCGAAGAGATCACGACTTTTGTAATTTGACCTTCTAGCAGGGATGGAATGGTAAAAAGCTGTAGCATCTGTTGAGGAATTGATGAACATTGCACACATCAAGAAGCACCAAAATTCATTCGAGCTCAAAGCAAAGTGATGCATGTACATGTATTATATGGAAGGTAAATACCATGCACGTGGAGTTCTGATCCCTACTATTCATCTTAGTTTAAGAAGTAGGCCCACAAAAGACATGAGGCCTACTTTTCCATGACTGACACCAGAAATAGTCATAACTTTCGATAATTTTGCTATTGGTGCGATCTTGCAAATAATTCTCAGAAATAAGAAGTCAATTTTCTCTCCATGGCCTCGCTTGTTCTCTTGGTGGCAGTACATCAAGGAATGACAAAATGATGAGAGGTTTGCATGATATCAACTAAAATCAAAAGTTACACATTGAATAGCATTAACAGTTTAATTGATTCGCTTTCTATGTAAAATAGAATAGCTATAGCACAAATTTTGGTTGAAACATATACTATCCAAATAATCACATAAGTAGCAAGAGCTGCATCGTGAAAACCATTTCAGAATAAAATTACATTGCAAATGATACTTCATTCAACGCCAGTCAAAAAAGAATGTATTGCAACTTCCAATCTTGGAGCTCTACAAAAATGCTGACACCCCTCCAAAACTTCACGATCGAGTACTTAGTGAGGATAATTGCAGACTCCTTCTCTCGACACTGGTAACTGACGTGAGATTTTCCTTCAATGGCAATACATACCTGCAACAAGATAGTCTCGCCATGGTTCACCCCTGAGTGGATAATTCAGCAACATATTTACATGTATGAGTACTGTTGAGAAAAATCTTCAAAATATATTGAGACAATTGAAATACTACTGCCGTTATGTTGACGACACACTGTTGATCGTGAAAAGTCAAGACGAGTGTGAAGTTCTATTTAAGAAATTCAACAAGCAACATCCATCAATCAACTTTACTCGGGAGAATGCCCATCATTTGTTAGACATTGAGTTGCATCGAGAGGATAATGGTATAATCACAACTTCCAATCTTTGTCACCCAGATTTTACAAGAGAAATCTTGTCAGGACTCTGTTCTACCTTGCAAGGGAATTTTACTCACCGAAGCATCTAAATAAAGAATTAGCCTTTGTTCGGAATGTACTCTTCCGTAATGGTTATCTCTCATGGTAGCCTATATCGAAAAATACTCGCATCCTCCTCCTGAAAAAGTCACCACTGTAAGAAAGAAGAAATTCTTTCTCGAAATTCAATATTATGGCAAGATAAGTGAAGATCTAGCAAGGAAGATGCGCTCAGATATTGAAATCTCATACTTCCAACTCCAGGCAATTCCGACATACCGTACAAGAACTCTGGATCCTAACTCGGTCAAAGACGTCATTCCGCCTAGCCAAATACCTATGATCATATACAAATTCGATTGTACTTGCAGAGCGAGCTACATTGGCAAAAGCGAACGATGTTTGACCTCCAGGGAGAAGGAGCACTTACCGAACTGGTAATGCAGCTCAAATCAGAGACCAAGATCTTCCCTCCCACCTCAATCTGACATCACACGCCATCTTGCTGAGTGCTCTGAAAAGTCATGTGTCAAAAGTCAATTTTATTCTGAAATCGTTTTCACGATGCAGTTCTTGCTACTTATGTGAATATTTGGATAATATATGTTTAAACCAAAATTTGTGCTATAGATATTCCATTTTACATAGAAAGCGAATTAATTAAGCTGCTAATGGTATTCAATGTGAAACTTTTGATTTTAGTTGATATCATGCAAACCTCTCATCATTTTGTCACTCCTTGATGCACTGCCACCAAGAGAACAAGCGCGTCCATGGAGAGAAAATTGACCTCTAATTTCTGAGATATGTTCCATAGTATATTCAGCAGATGTTAAAGTGTGTATTTTGGTAGTACAAATACTTGTCTGCTCATATACAGAGAGAAGCTGCTAAAACTGCAATTGATATCTACACGCAAATTATATAAAATATCTACCAGAATTTCCGTTTTTATTTCACCATGAGACTGAATTCTTCAGAAATGGAAGCAGCAACTTCGGCCCAATCATCAAGACCATGTCCACGGAAGAGAATGCGATTCCGAAATAATCGATGATGTAGTTGAGGAAGTCATGAACGGCTAGGGGATCATGATGAATTCAAAACAGAAATGGTGGGCCTACCGGTTGATAATGTCATTCAGCAGTTTGTTTCTGACAAACAATCTGATGATGCAGATGCATCTGCCACTACTGAGGCCAGTTGTGACTTTGATATATTGTCTCTGCATTTTTTACGATCGATATAGCCGCATGTGATTGCATTGATATGTTTTGCATGACACTGTTGTTCACTTTTACATAAGTTCTTGTACTGTACATGTACAAGCATAGACATCTGCTGGAGTGGTGTTGTTAGCCAATGACATGGAAAATAAACTAAATCTGTAAATGTTGATTACAAAGGCGAATTAAGTCAATACACGTGCTATCATACACGATGAACGCTAGGCAATGCCCCATTCTCATGCGTGTTCAATACTGAGCATTCCGTTGTCATACATGGTACAAGCTAGGCGATGTACAATACTTACCGCCTTGGTAGACTTCAACTTCGCAGATCACCAGTTCCGTAGAGTCTCTCATTATCGAAATGAAACGTGCTGGTCTGCTTCTCAAAAGGAAACCCTGCCTTTTTCCTCTGAGTGAAAATGGAAATGCATATTGATGAATTAGCATACCGAATGGATACCACCCACTCCGAGCGGAAACACTCAAAAGGATAAATGTTTTGCTAGTTTGGTCTCCACAGCAGTCAACTTGATTGTAAATAGCAATCCTATCGATGAAGTATACTTTTCCCAAGTCAATATTGAAATAATTTCTTCTTTCGGCCTTAGTGCGACTGCATGAGTTGCCGGTGAAATTTCCGTCCCTGTTACCATCCACAGCACGTTCAGGGACTCCGCCAGATGCAACTGAACTTTGATATACTTGTTTTCCGAAGGCAATATTCTGTTCCAGGGGAGGTGCAGGCAGGTTTTCTTTTTCTGTAAAAGAGTGGGAGAATTCGTTGTCAGAATCAAATAATTGCCTTAACCCTTTAGCTGATGTGTTTATCTCATAAACATACCGACTTTCACTGAGCCTGAATTAACTCGAATCGTCACAGCAAGTCACAGCAGGTGGTAATACATGTACAGTGTACAATGAAATCGAAGCTCTGCTCAACTCGTCGTATTGATTAATGCGCAGTAGATGATCGAATTTAGACAGCTCTGTCTAAGACACATACATACACACATACTCACATGCAAGTTAGTAGTGAAATCTGTCGTGTTATGACTAAGCCACAGACCCCTCCTCGGTTCAAATGAAGCTCAAATAACTTGTGTCATGTTATAACTCACCGACACTTAGTCGCTTTCTGCTTCTAGTGCATCAACTTTGAAAATTTTCCAAGTTGAAATTTTCAAACCCCCCCCCTCATCTCGAACATTTTTTTAAGTTACTTTTCCTCGAAATTTTTCTAACTTATTTTTCCAAGCCAAAAACAAAATGAAAATTTTTAAAACTTGATTTTTGAACTTAAAACCATTTTTTCAGAACACTGACCACCCCCCCCGCCTAGCTATTCTCTCATTGGCCAATTGGTTTATCTAATAACATTTCACTTGGCGAGTATTTAGGGAGACGCAGATCGCAGTTAATTCCTTCTCTACTATGACTTTCCAAGGTAAATATGAACTTGTCATTGTGCACAAATTACAATTGCGTCAGACAGGTGGGAATAATAAGCGGCGGTGTCATCTTGATTCCAAATTGGCGATTACATTATGCCGCTGTGGGTTCGTTGTGACGAGTCCGAATGCCGGATCACTTTTTGCCGAGATCCAGCTGCTTGCCAGCCATTAATATCTCTACATTCGGAAACACTACGTCAAGTTGTGCTATGGGCGTATGAAAACCCATCCCACACATAATTGCTAGAACGTATTCGATCACTACTACCGTCATGGAGGCCGCGCGATGTAGACGTAGATCGGCAGCTACAATTACAGGATGGAATGTTGTTACCTCCACCAGATTATAACAGTCCGCGTCTTATTCAGCGCATACGGGCACTGTTGAATAGGAATGCGCATTTGACTCAACTATCTCGTGTCCACTCAACAATCCAGCGACCACCAAGTGAGCTTCAGGACAGGGCCTCCGAGCTGGAGGAACCGCGAGTGAGCATTAACAACGGTGTACAAGAGGATAATATTTAGTGTCTTCATGGAATAGCGGCAGTGACTGGGATGAAAACCCACCAACGCAGGGAGCTGACGTGCTCAGAGAGGCAGGAATATACAACAGCACATTCCCTCCTTCTCCTATTACAATCTCAGACTCCGGTGATGGTAATGTTTTCCCACAGCTAGGCTTTCACGAGGATTCCGGCGCCGGGCCGAGCCGTATGGAAGAGTGGATTGACTTGTCCGCCGCTACTGATGAGGAAGAGATGGAGCCGCCCCGAAAAAGAAGGCGTATATCATATGATGTGCTTGAGTTGTCAGAAGATGAAGTAGTGGATAATGCAAGCGGGGATATGATTGGTTGGATATTGAAGTGATTGAGGAAATCAACAATGACTTCAGTTGTAGTGTATGCCGTGCGCTATTCAGCAGCAGGGATGATCTTATTCAGCATGATACTGACGAGCATGCGGAGCCGCATATAATTTATCAAGAGGATGGTAACAGATTTGGATTACTAACGAGTGCAGAGGGTGGTTTCGCACGAGATTGGTTGAATACAATGATTGAATGCCTCCCGCTCGCTGATAGAGTCACTGAATAGTGACTTAATTAATTAATTATTGATTTTATTACTTATTTAATTCACGGCATTAAATAGACGGAATAATGCACGCGCCAGACTGCGTTTGGTGTGCAAGTTTCGGCGTACAAATCTGATTGAGGAGGAGACTGTGCGGGATGAAGATAGGCTTTGTGCGATTGACTTTTGATCTCCATCGGCCACCTATACAAATGCGTTGATATATGGTATGATGAACACACCCAAACACTATTAAGAAAATTGAGACGTTCAATGACCGAGGTAGCGCAGTGGAATTTGAGAGGGTTATTTCGCTTACCATCAAAGTTATATTAACCTTGCTTAATTAAATAGCGTATTAAGCTGCCAGAAACTCTACAGAAGAAGTGGTGCTTGATCAATGTTTAGTCTGACGGCACTTGTTTCAAATATGCAGGCCTGGCTGCTTTGAACCATAATGAAGTTCACCGAAACTGCGAGAGACCTGGAAAGTATGACAGATGGGAGTCAGAGTTGGATTTCTTAGGGTTGGAAGACATATCATCGGTGCATGTCCGCGATATACCACAATTTGAGCGCCGGAATAACATTAAAATCAACGTCCACCTATATGAGCGCGGCTTGCAAGGTCCTATTCATTGTTCTCGCCAAACAGACTTTCCACAAGTAGCTAACATTCTACTCATTAATATGAATGAAGATTGGCATTATTGTGCATTTACAAATTTGAGAGCCCTATATAACCAATCTCAGCACTACCACATGTGTGAAAGATGTTTTCGCTCAATTCGAGTGAAGGATAACTATGACACTCACGTGGAATGGTGCTTAAAAGGGAAAGCCCAGGTAGAGACAATGCCAATGGTAAAGAAATTTAATTAAAGTTCCTCGGGTGTTGAACTTCGCCCGGTACGCGTCATCTATGAGGATATAGAGTGGTACATAGACCCCACTCTAAAAATCCACCATCCGGCTGCCGCCAAGTTTGGCATCTTCACTTTGCCAACAGGAATGCTAGCGTGACAACGGAAATGTGGGAGGGAGAGAATTGCATTATTGACTTCTCAAAAGATTGGATGAATTGGTCCATGATCAGTATAACAACATGACAAAGTGGACGAGGCAAAAGATTCGTATGCGCCCGCAGAATGAAATATTGTTCAGACGGAGCCAGGAATGTGCAAAATGTGAAGCATCATTCGTGGGTGCTGATGGAGTTGTGAAAATGGGTGACCACTGCCTCCTAACAGGCGCCTACCGCCAAGTGTTATGCGGGGCGTGTAACTTTAGTCTTCGTCAGCGAAGATACATGCTCCCGGTGGTATTTCACAATTTCAAAAGTATGACGCACACATGATTCTAAAGCGCTGCATGAGCAAGATGACCAACTGGAACTTGGACTGTATTGCCCAAACAAAGGAGAAGTTCATGAGTCTCCGAGCAACGATATTCGTGGGTGTGAATAGGAAAGGCAGAAACATATATTTCAACATTTCCTTCATTGATAGCTACCAATTCTTAGCCTCCTCCCTAGTATATGTATATTTTCACGGGTGTTATGCGGGGCGTGTAACTTTAGTCTTCGTCAGCGAAGATACATGCTCCCGGTGGTATTTCACAATTTCAAAAGTATGACGCACACATGATTCTAAAGCGCGGCATGAGCAAGATGACCAACTGGAACTTGGACTGTATTGCCCAAACAAAGGAGAAGTTCATGAGTCTCCGAGCAACGATATTCGTGGGTGTGAATAGGAAAGGCAGAAACATATATTTCAACATTTCCTTCATTGATAGCTACCAATTCTTAGCCTCCTCCCTAGCAAAGCTGGCAAATAATCTAGCGAGCCTGACCATCACTCAAACTTTGCTACAGAGTTTCCCCAACGCTAATGAAGAACTGCTGAGACAGAAGGGCGTGTTTCCGTACTCATACTTTGACTCATTGGCTCGTCTTCAAGAGACCTCTCTTCCACCAAAAGAAGCCTTCAAATGTGATTTGACAGGAGCGCACTGTTCTATGAACGACTATGAACATGCACAAACGGCATGGGACACGTTTGGATGCAGAACATTTGGAGACTATATGCGGCGCTACTTTGAGTTGGATGTGAATTTACTTGCTGATGTATTCGAAGCCTTCCGTGGAGTGGCCCAGAAGGAGGACGGTCTGGAACCAAGCCAGTTCATTAGTCTTCCAAGTCAGTCATATACATCCGCATTCAAAATGACGCGCGAGACCATCCACCTGATTGAAGAGGTTGAGATGTATACATTCTTTGAGAGGGGGATCCGCGGTGGGTTGATGTATACACAAAAGCATCTGGCAACACCCCAGTTGGATATAGTGCTGGCCTATGTAGACGAAAATAACCTTTACGGCAGTGCACTTTGTCAGCATCTCCCTCACTCAAACTTTAAATGGGTAGAGAGCGAAGAAGATTTGGAATGGCTCCAAGGAGCAGAGAACATCATGACGCTGGCGGATGATGCTGAAAAGGGTTATGTATTGGAGGTGGATCTCCATTATCCCAAACACATCTATGACGCAACAGCCGACTTTTCATTAGCAGCAGAGAGTAGGAGTATAGAATACAATGAGTTCAGTCCATTCATGACAACGCTCTATACTCAGCTGCAAGGCTCAAAGCGGAAATTCAATCCAACTCGCATATATGTGCTAATGGATGATGATGTAAAACAGCCTAGGAATAAACAGGGCTTCGGCTCAACTGGCTTATAAAAGTCATTCAATAAAAATGTATATATTCCCATGTGTTTTGTTATTTTCGCAAAGTTTAGGGTTGATAGGGGCTAATTACGACTAGCATGAGTTTCTATCATGTGCTGCCCAGAAATGCAGCGGTAGGTACCTACCCAAAGAATTCCGCCTCTTCTTACATAACGCCGCTGAAACTGCCGTACCGACTGACGGGTGACTGGGAAGTGGCGGTGACGAATATTATCTATCAAAAACTGCGTCCATGCCTCCACAGATGAGGATGTTATAACTATATCCAATCAACCACCAACAGAGACAGTGCTACAGCCGGTCATGTGCACTAGCATAGAAGAAGCATGTCAATATCTTACAAGAATGGTAAACAAGCTGCATGATAATTAAACAAATCATGAAGTATAATAATCAAACAAGTCATGAAGTATGATAATCAAACAGGTCATAAAGTATGATAATCAAACAAGTCAAGAAGTATGATAATAAAACAAGACATGAAGTATGATAAACAAGTCATCTTGTTTTTTTTAAATGACGCACGCGCGCACGACTATATAAGAGGAGGCGCTTCTAGATTGAGCTCATTCTACGCGCGTACACATGGCTCCGTTGACGATTAACATTGAAGGGTATATTGTCAGCCTAATAAATTGACTCGGTGCAGTATAGTCCGAATTGTGGAATAGTGACTGCCCATTCGTCTGACTGGGCGAGCAACTCCTGCAGGTCGCCAAATGGAAGTTGAAGGTTCTCCTATGCCTTCGGCTCCACTTTACTTACGTCTGCCAGTGCGTGGGTACTAACAGAGATAGAGCGAGAAAAATTCAATGTTTCCAGGTTCGAAAATAAGGTTTTTAAAATTCAATTTGTGTATGGAAAAATAACTTAGAATAATTTGGGGGGTCGGTGTTCTGAAAATGTTTCTGAGTGTGAAAATAAGGTTATAGAAATTTTCATTTTCATACGGGATACTGAAGAAGCACTCCTATGAGTGAATCTACAACGCCTAATTTTGGGCCCCTCTGCGCGCTCCCTTCGGGGTCCTATACGTGCTCCCTTACTACTATATATATTGATGCAATATAGAGAAATAATTTTTAAATGCTTGATTAGTGTGCTTCTATGAATGAGAGATCAACTCAGCATTTTGTCTGCTTTTCAATGTATCAGAATTAACGGAGCCATTTCGAAGATACTAATAGTAACAATAGAACCCGTATTATATTTCTAAAATTTTTGTTCACTTGCTGACTTGAGGAAAATGACATGGGGCATTTTCAAACCAAATCAGGCCGGGACAAACCAAGGATGTTTCATACAATAAGAATCATGAGCGGTTACCGTGCATGCCACATTTCCTAGGTTATTTTTGGACCAGACCGAGGCATTCCGTAGCAAATATGCCCAGCGACACTTGGTTAAATTACGCGGCCCTCCCTTCAGCCGCCGAGGTCGGGAAATCAAGAGTGTTGGTGTCTTGTATTGATTTAATAACTGTCATTCTCTTAAGATATCTTGGTGTTGAATTTCATAAAACGCTCTGATTTTTTACACTCTACGATAATCGTTTCACAGTGAATGCATGTTAATTCACCCGGAGGCGCATAGAAAGATGAAATATTCAGCCGTTTATAGAAACATACTAAATCACGCTGCCTACATATTGTTTGAGCCATACGGTCACCATTCAAATTAGTAAGCATTATATTCTATTTTAAATGGCTGTTGGGACGACTTACTTTTCCAATTAACTGTCCAAGAAAAATTCTGATTAAATTTTGAATGTAAATATATGTCAACTGATTGAGTCAATTTCTCCCTTGTAGATATATTCCAAACCTATTGTGCATGTTTTTTATAATTCTTTCAAAAGACGAAATGTAAAAGGAGTCGTTTACGTTGAGTTTGCTTAAGAAAGTGAAGGTCTAAAAGGTTTGTTGATACTAAATGTATCATCAGGAAGTTTCAAAACTTAACTAAATGACCTATATATTTTACTTGTCCCAACATAGCTGATTAAATAATAATTGGTAACTGTACTTTGTCTCTATGCTGTTGCTGATGTTTGTATAATTCTACAATTCCGATCGCTTTCAAAAACATTCTCAGAGTAATATTTCTACTGGCGTGTTAGCCAGCGAGTCAATTCAAAGTATCTTTCTTGCGCGTGTAAAATGCAGTAACTTTCTTAGCTGCCTGATGAATTACTTTCTTTTTCGGGGACACCAAATGCCGCTTACAATAACAATTATTTTCTTTTAAATATGGAAAAATAATATGAGTTCCATTATTAATTATATAATGGCTCTGTTAATACTGGCATATTGGAAAAGCAGACAACACCGAATTGGTGAGTACTAAATTAATCTCTTTATAGAAGCATACTAAACAAGCGTCTTAAAAATATTCCTCTACAAAATATACAATGATTTATCAACTTGTCAATTATAGGAAATAATGATACTGATTCAAGTAATGACATAAATAGGAATTTAAGATGCATAGTAATGATGGAATGCGCGGTTATAGGACATGTTTGATTTGGAATGGCTCGAAAATAACCTAGAAAATTTCCGAGTTGTTGGAAGGGGGAGGGGGCTTTACTTTGGGATGGCTCGGTTTGGTTTGAAACATTTCCGTGTCATGTGAGGGATCATGTTTTCTAATTGTTTACCACAATTTTGGAAATATATAATGCGAGTTCTATTATTATTATCTGAGAAATGGCTCCGTTAATTCTGATACATTGAAAAGCAGACAAAACGCTGAGTTGATCTCTCATTCATAGAAGCACACTAATCAATCATTTAAAAAATATTTATCGATATTGAATCAATATATATAGTAATAAGGGTGGCGCATAGGACCTCGAAGAGAAGACGACGTAATTTAGCCAAGTGTCGCTGGGGATATTTGCTACTGAATGCCTCGGTCTGGTCCGAAAATAACCTAGGAAATTTGGTTTGTACGGTAACCGCGCATATTTCTCAATGCATGACACATCCTTGGTTTACCCCGGCCCAATTTGGTTTGAAAATACCCTAGAAAACTTCCCATGACGTCTTCTATATATGATAATTATTCATCTATATTGCAATAATGTATATTAGTAATATGGAAATGCGCATTGGACGCCAAAGGGAGGTCTGTGTAATTTGACTAAGTATCACTGGGCATGTTTACTCCGGAATTTTTGGTTTGCTCTGAAAATAACCTAAGAAATTTAGTCTCTATGATAACCACTCATGATTCTACTTGTATGACACATCCTTGGTTTTAGTCCGGTCCGATTTGCTTTGAAAATACCCTAGAATTCCCATGATAATCTATATGATATGCCATATGATATGATATATATAGCCTATATATATTTATATATATATATATATATATCAGAGGCGGCTCGTCGGGGTGTGCTAGGCGTGCTAAGACGCCTGCTCTATTTTCCTGTCCCAAAAATAATGTGCACTGTGCAGTTGTATGTAAATATGTTGAATAATGTTTGTTTGAGATCAAAATAAGCCTACAGAAATGTCGTTGAACTCCTTTTCCATCAGCCACATTCACACAAATATTTTGCATGGATTCGATGACATTGGAGTATCGGTAGGGTGTGCTGTCAGATATTAGAACGACTGAATGATTTCCCTCTGACGAATTACCAGTGATCAACCAATCAAATGCGAGATTACCTCAGCCACTCACCACTGCTGCTGCAAATCACGTCAAGGAAAATGCGAGAGGGTGTGCTAATTGAAATCAGGACGACCGTGTGTTAGTTGCTCGCCTTCTCTCCACTGACAGCGATCTCACCGACTGTTTATACTTCACAAGACATGGATGAAATCAATACTGTGAACTTTTTGATAAACAATCCTTTTTCTCGACTATCCAGCGAAGAAAAAAATCCATTGTTGAACGTGGGAGACATACACCTAAAATACATTGATCAGAAAAGGTTGGAAAGCAGAACAGAAAATTCAACTCCTCGTGGTTCGACTGCATGTCCGATGCGTAAGCGATTGCCTTGTTTTCCGTGTCTCTTGTTTGATGCGAAAAGAGAAGCGTGTCATCCTTGGACCGTTAAAGGTTTCGATGACCTTGCGCATTTATCAGGTGCTATTTCAAAGCACGAAAAGTCGGTTGCTCATGTGGATAATAGTGTTAAATTGAAACTTTTTCTTAAAGTTTCACCTATTGACGTCGCATTGTCAGAAGCACGAAAACTATCTGTTGATATTCACAATGCTGAAGTGAGTAAGAATAGAGATATCCTACGACGACTGATAGATATTTGCATACTTTTGGCGAAAAATGAACTCGCATTCCGCGGACGCGACGAATCTATCGACTCAATGAACAGAGGTAACTTTAAAGAGATAAGTGCTTTTATACAGAATTACGACCCCTTATTAAAAGAACATTTTGAAAACTCTTCCGTCTTCAAGGGTGATTCAAAAACCATACAAAATGATCTCATATTTTCTATTGCTTCTGAAATTAAGAATATAATTCGTTCACAAATTAATGATAGCGACTTTTTTTCGATCCTTGTAGATGAAACATCTGATCGCTCTGTTAGAAGCCAATTGGCAATAGCAGTACTTTATGAAAGGAACGGTAATGTTTAAGAACGCTTTCTTGGGCTCTCTGATATATCTATCAGCCAAAATGCAGATAATATTTCTAAAACAGTGTTAGCTAATATCGCTGATTTCGATCCCAAGGCAAAGCTTGTTTCTCAGACATACGACGGATGTTCTACGATGGCAGGTTCTCGAAATGGAGTGCATATTGTAATTCGTTCGCATTACCCGATGGCGCTTTATGTCCATTGTTTTGCGCACCGCTTGAATTTATCTTTATCGAGAGCTTGCTGCTCTAACCAATACGTTAAGAACTTTTTTCTGATATTTCATCTTTTCATGCTTTTTTTAATCATTCAGCAAAGCGCCGCTCCCATTTGAATGAAATTTGTGGTAAAAGTGGCAAAAGAATGATATCGATAACTCCAATACGATGGTCGTATAATCACAGAGCTGTTTCCGTTGTTCACGAAAATTTTGAAAGTTTATGTGAATGTTTTTCGTCGATACGTGATAATAACAGCGACTGGGATTGTGTGACCATAGATAAAGCAGGGTCTCTGTTGGGTAAGTTGAGAGATTTCAACTTTATTGTTATGCTTGAAATTTTCAATACGACTTTGCCTTTGTGTAACATTTTGTTTCAAAGATTACAGAAGGCTTCTTTGCTTTTGCACACAGCTCATGGTGCTGTTGAGCAAACCATTGAGGATTTGCGTAAACTTCGGTGTAGTGATGTGTTTTCCAAAATCGCGACAGCTATATCACGGTTCGAAACAAGCTGTAACATGCAGACTCGAAGTCAAGCATTTGAAAGCGAAGCCCACAGATTGGCACATTATGAATCAGTTTTCTTCTCGATTATCGATATATTAATTCAAAATCTTCAAACTCGTTTTCAAGATATGACAGTCTTGTCCTTTTTCACTCTACTAAATCAGGACCAATTTCATAATTACAGACGCGAGTTTCCACTGAAGATTTTTTCTGTGTTAAAGTATTCTGTATACAAAGATTTATTTGATTTTCCTCGATTGAAATCACAGTTGTGTGTCGTATACTCGTCTGATCAATTTGATATACATCTCAGTGATATGTTAAAATTCATTTATGACAATGATCTTCATGATGCACTCTCAGAAGTTAGCAAGCTCTTGAAATTAATTTTGACTATCCCTGTTACCACCGTACCGGTTGAGCGCACTTTTTCATGCCTGAATCGGATCGAGTCAGTCCTCCGGTCAACGATGTTAGAAGATAGATTGGAAAGTCTCATGCTAATTTCAGTTGAGAAATTGCTGATTCAATTAGCTACAATGACATCATCGATCGTTTTGCATTACTGAAGGACAGGCGCATAAAGCTAATTTATAAATAAATTGAACGCTTTTGTCGTTTATGCATACCAAAAATACAACATCCTAAATACTAGCAGTGTTTTTTCTGTACATTGCACCTTATGCGGTATTTTTATATCAAAATTATGGGTTATAATGAGGTCCGGAAACAAACAAATAACGGTTTGGTGGTTTTATAAGACCTAGGATCATTGATATTTCATTTGACTTTTACTAGCGCGCCCTGTAGTTGGGGGCACGAACCGCCCCTGATATATATATATATATATATGATAATTCTATATGATAATCAAGCAAAGCATGAAGTATGATAATTATTGATATTTTCCTCAAGTCAGCAAGGGTATATATGCCCCCCTGAATCCTGGCTCGGTTATACGAACGAGGATGATGTACTTGTACATTCCAAGCCCCAGAGCGGTCAGAGGTAATGGTTGGTGGTCTTTGTCAAACATTGCAATGTCCTCTGCCGGCCTAATAAATTGCCTCAGCCCTGTGTAGCCCCAATTGCAGAACAGTGACTCCCTTTCGTCTGACGGGCGAGCCATTCCTACAGGCCATCAGATGGCAGTTGAAGTCCCTCCTCCGCTATCACCACCACTTTACTCAACTCAACCAGTGTAATATTGGGCACTGACAGAGATAGATAGCCTGCTAATAAAAAGTTAACGGATCGGAGGACTGCCCTCAAATGCTGGGGTTTGGATGGCAATTGTCTCTATATTATAGCGTATGCTCTGGAACCATGGCTTCCCTGCCTTCTTCGGTTTGGTTAGAGTAAGTTGCACGCTGACCGCTTTCCGTACTATGCTGTATGAAATTAACGGAGAAGCTTGTTCGGTGTTCATATTGAAAGAGAAGTCGTGTATTTAGAAGGAAATAGATTGACTGAATGAAATAATTACACATAAAAGTCATTACTGCTGTTGTTGGTGTTCGTCTGCTCCTTTGCGGTTCCTCTTCTTCTTCTTCACCGGTTGATTCGCGTCTTCAAATTCTTCTTCTACTATTGGCTTGTTCCATAGCAATTGATCCATGGCAATTTAACACCGTGGCTCCCGATATAGATGCCGCGAACGAGGATGATACACTTGTATGTTCCAAACCCTAGGGAGGGCAGAGGTAATGGTTGGCGGTCTTTATCAAACACTGCAATGTCCTCCGCCAGCCTAATAAATTGCCTCGGTTCTGAGTACTCCCAACTGCGGAACAATGACTGCCCTTTCATCTGGCGGGCGAGCCGTCAGATGGCAGTTGAAGTCCCTCCTCTGCTTTCGCCTCCCCTTTACTCAACTCTGCCAGTGTAGTAATAGGCACTAGCAGAGATAGATAGACTGTTATTGAAAAGTAAGCGGATCGGAGGACGGCCCATTGTTGATTTGCTCAATCACTTCAATACCCAACCAATCATATCCCCGCTTGCATTATCCACTACTTCATCTTCTGACAACTCAAGCACATCATATGATATACGCCTTCTTTTTCGGGGCGGTTCCATCTCTTCCTCATCAGTAGCGGCGGACAAGTCAATCCACTCTTCCATACGGCTCGGCCCGGCGCCGGAATCCTCGTGAAAGCCTAGCTGTGGGAAAACATTACCATCACCGGCGTCTGAGATTGTAATAGGAGAAGGAGGGAATGTGCTGTTGTATATTCCTGCCTCTCTGAGCACGTCAGCTCCCTGCGTTGGTGGGTTTTCATCCCAGTCACTGCCGCTATTCCATGAAGACACTAAATATTATCCTCTTGTACACCGTTGTTAATGCTCACTCGCGGTTCCTCCAGCTCGGAGGCTCTGTCCTGCAGCTCACTTGGTGGTCGCTGGATTATTAAGTGAGCACGAGATAGTTGAGTCAAATGCGCATTCCTATTCAACAGTACCCGTATGCGCTGAATAAGACGCGGACTGTTATAATCTGGTGGAGGTAACAACATTCCATCCTGTAATTGTAGCTGCCGATCTACGTCTACATCGCGCGGCCTCCATGACGGTAGTAGTGATCGAATACGTTCTAGCAATTATGTGTGGGATGGGTTTTCATACGCCCATAGCACAACTTGACGTAGTGTTTCCGAATGTAGAGATATTAATGGCTGGCAAGCAGCTGGATCTCGGCAAAAAGTGATCCGGCATTCGGACTCGTCACAACGAACCCACAGCGGCATAATGTAATCGCCAATTTGGAATCAAGATGACACCGCCGCTTATTATTCCCGCCTGTCTGACGCATCACCGTCTACAAACAATTGTAATTTGTGCACAATGACACGTTCATATTTACCTTGTAAAGTCATAGTAGAGAAGGAATTAACTGCGATCTGCGTCTCCCTAAATACTCGCCAAGTGAAATGTTATTAGATAGACCAATTGGCCAATGAGAGAATGGCTAGCCGGGGGGGGTGGTCAGTGTTCTGAAAAATGTTTTTAAGTTCAAAAATCAAGTTTTAAAAATTTTCATTTTGTTTTTGGCTTGGAAAAATAAGTTAGAAAAATTTCGAGGAAAAATAACTTAAAAACATTTTCGAGATGATGGGGGGTTTGAAAATTTCAACTTGGAAAATTTTCAAAGTTGATGCACTAGAGGCAGAAAGCGACTAAGTGTCGATGAGTTATAACATGACAGATTTTTACACTACTCAAGTTGACAATCTTGACGAATATTACAAATTGAAACACACGTCCTCCAGCCATGACTTCTTCATTCAACGCTTTAGGAGAACTGTATGTGCTTCTTCACAACATATGTGCGAGTGGCACTACAAGGAAAGCCCTTCGCTCCTCGTTCTCTCTCTTTCTTTCGATCTCTGGAGAGTATTTCGGTCAAAACTGAATATCCACAACTTTTGCGAAAACTGCTTTTCAGAGAAATTTAATGAAACGTGAACGCGAGGCACTTTCGACCGGTGCTTTCTCAGGCATTACACAGGTGTGAAACAAATGCGCTAGCATTAGAAGTGTTGTGCACTCTGGAAATGATAAATCACTGATGTGCTTAAAATAAAGAAAAAAAAATAAAAGATGATTAAAGTTGATTACCAAGATAGAGCTTGAACACACAAATTCGCCCAGAGGAGTTTGATACACAATGCCTCCGAAATGCGCATGCATAGTAGGCTGCTGCGCCTCACATGAAATGACACACGAAAAACCATTTCTGCATGATGACATTTTTCCTTAAATACATGGAAATAAATACAAATCATCCGCGCCGTCGCCGGTTGTGTTTTGTCTGCATTTTCGCAGTGTGTTTTCTTGTTGGTTTCCTATGAGATTTGGCTGGCCTTACAGTTGATTTTTGGTATCTTTTTGATCGTCCTGCTCTCGGGAGTCTTGCTGTCGCTTTGGATTTTGGAACTGTATCGCTGCTTTTGAGATATTCTGAAATCTGTGAGTTTGTGGTCCTCATTTATAGTTCTGTCTCTGTGCGCATGCGCAGATTAGTGTGAAAAGCGTATTAGATAATAAGATAAGATAAACTTTATTGACTCACATGCACAAAGTGATTCGGTGAGAGCGTACAATTAAAGACAGAACATAGAAGACAAGATATATACGTAAAGAAATCTCATATATCATGGCAATATTTAATGAAGGACTCTCCGAACCGTTTCGTCCTTGTTTTGGGTGGTCTGAGGGTGGATTTATCTCTGGTTATGCGACATTGTCGTTGAAGGAACATGTCTTTCAGAGGATGAAGTTCATCAGATTCAATTTTTCAAAAGAGCCTGAAACACGTCCGATCGGCCACAGTCATGATGGGCTGAAACGTCACATCATCCTTCCCAATAATCCGAGATACCCGTCGTTCGAGGAGCACGAATTTATCTTTCAGTTGCTTTGTCAAATTGCAGAAGGCTGAGTATGCGTACAAAAGTATAGATCTAATGAACGCGGCGTATGCTTGACAAGTTACAGTTGGTGGACAGTTGCCTCTGCGTAAGTTCCTCACGATGTAAATCCGTTGGCAAGCTTTAGTAATTACTTTATTGACATGAGTAGTAAGAAAACGGCGAACACCAGATAGCGCAAGATGGCCGCCATCGCTGACTCCCCCCCCCCTCCCCTCCCCCTCCCCTCCCCCTCCCCTCCCCCTCCCCTCCCCCTCCCCTCCCCCTCCCCTCCCCCCCCCTCTGGAACGGCAGAGTGTCGTGGTCGGCCGCCGTGGTGCTTTGGGTCTGAGTGTCGTGGTGGACTTGGGCGACCGCCAGGATTAGTCTTGAGGCTATAGTGTGTGATGTTTTTCGTGCTGAATGTTGGGTTGTGAAATGGGTTGTTTCGAGTGGAAGGAGTGGTCGGATGAGAAAACGGAGGTCGGATTCGTGTTCAGCGTGAAATTCTGCATCGGTAGGGTGAGTTTCAAGGCAATCGGTGAGAAAAAATTTTCAACATTTTTCGAAAAACGACAGAGTTAGAATTTGGGACGTTTTGGTGTGTAGCGTCCAAACGAAGCATCGGATGAGAAAACGGAGGCCAGATTCGGAATCTACGTGAAATTTTGGGTTAGGAAGGATGTTTCCAGCGAAATCGGAGAGAAAAAATTTTCGGCTGACCCCCCCCCTCGACAGCTTGCTTCGATTTTGGCTTCTAGTGGACGGATTTTGTCGTGCGATAGCTCGTTTGAAAGCTAAGAGTGAGACAAATTCACTGAAAGAATCGGCTTGTTCCTATCTGTCTTCGTTTAGATGTGAGACGCCATTTAAGATTTTGGGACATTGGTGAAAAACGACAGAGTTAGAATTTGGGACGTTTTGGTGTGTAGCGCCCAAACGAAGCATCGGATGAGAAAACGGAGGCCAGATTCGGAATCTACGTGAAATTTTGGGTTAGGAAGGATGTTTCCAGCGAAATCGGAGAGAAAAAATTTTCGGCTGACTCCCCCCCCCCCCCCTCTGGACAGCTTGCTTCGATTTTGGCTTCTAGTGGACGGATTTTGTCGTGCGATAGCTCGTTTGAAAGCTAAGAGTGAGACAAATTCAGTGAAACAATCGGCTTGTTCCTATCTGTCTTCGTTCAAAAGTTAGAGCGGTTACAAGATTTTAGGTCGGAGCTCGCTTACCTGAAAAAATCCTAAGTGTCAGAGTGACTTTGTATGGGTAAAATTTTGAAAATTTTCCAAAGTGTGGAATTTCGACCTGGGACCGTCACCAAAACATTTTTCATCAAATTTTGAAATTTCACTGACGTCCCCCCCCCCCTCTGGACAGCTTGCTTCGATTTTGGCTTCCAGTGGACGGATTTTGTCGTGCGATAGCTCGTTTGAAAGCTAAGAGTGAGACAAATTCAGTGAAACAATCGGCTTGTTCCTATCTGTCTTCGTTCAAAAGTTAGAGCGGTTACAAGATTTTAGGTCGGAGCTCGCTTACCTGAAAAAATCCTAAGTGTCAGAGTGACTTTGTATGGGTAAAATTTTGAAAATTTTCCAAAGTGTGGAATTTCGACCTGGGACCGTCACCAAAACATTTTTCATCAAATTCTGAAATTTCACTGACCTCCCCCCCCCCTCCCCCCCCCTCTGGACAGCTTGCTTCGATTTTGGCTTCCAATGGACGGATTTTGTCGTGCGATAGCTCGTTTGAAAGCTAAGAGTGAGACAAATTCACTGAAAGAATCGGCTTGTTCCTATCTGTCTTCGTTTAGATGTGAGACGCCATTTAAGATTTTGGGACATTGGTGAAAAACGACAGAGTTAGAATTTGGGACGTTTTGGGCTGTAGCTTCAAAACGAAGGCTCGGATGGGAAAACGGATTTCAGATTTGGAATCAGCGTCAAATTCTTTATCTGTATGGTGAGTTTCATGTCAGTCGGAGAGTTTCAAGTCAATCGGCGAGAAAAATTTTCAACATTTTTCGAAAAAACGACAGAGTTAGAATTTTTGCGATGGCTGCCTACTGTAGAGCCAAAACGAAGCATCGGATGGGAAAACGGAGGCCAGATTCGGATTCAGCGTCAAATTCTACATGGAAATGGTGTATTTCCAGCTCAATCGGAGCACTAGAACCGGAGATAGACGGGATTTTTAGTGTTTGGATGATGGGTATTACGTCATCAGCTGATCGCCACACACTATATAAGCTGGGAACCGACGGAGACTTGTCATTTAGAGGAGAACGATTGTCAGAGGTAGGTCGTCTCTCTGAGCTCCGATGATAGCTTCGGACATTCCAAATTCCAAGTTTCTGTAAGAAACCGACTTAGAAAATTTCATTGCTGATATCAGCTAAGCCGTCAGACTTAGAGGTTCGCCAGGAGATGGCCTTCGTCTCCAGGCCATAAAAGACTCCAAAACTTTAAAGGCTCGTAACTTTGCTTCTACAAGTCCGTTTGACTTGATTCAAAAAAGGTTCGGTCGCTATTGACCTGCCCTAAGTGATGGACTACTTATAAAATTTTATAAGTAGTGCTAAAAAGTTGAAAATTTTAAATTCACTAGTTTTGGAGGTTTTCTGGGGTTTTCGACCCTGCTGAAGTCAATGAAAGCATTTTTAATGATGTCTGAGCCAGTCTTCTCATGGTATAAGCGGCTTTTCACTGAAAGCGAGCAAGACATGGAGAGTTTTGCTGTAATATTCCACTGACAGGGTGTTCCTTCGGGACGGCGGACGATGCCGTAGTGATAAGTGTGGCAAGGGAATGTGTCATATTTAAGACCGTAACCGCTGGGGCAACTCATGTTGGGCATTTGACACAGCTCTCAACGTAGCACTTTGAACGCCAATCGGTTGAGTCTTAGCTATCTTGTCATGGGTGGCCTCTAAACATCTCCATTGCAAAACGCTGGTGAATCAAGCACTCTACGGCTTGCTATCAAGCTGATCAAAGCAATACTTGGGATGTTTCCTCAAGGTTTTCAAGTATGCTAAGTTCAAATCTGATATCATGTTTCAAATTTAACTAAGTCTAAGGCAGCTTTGAGGGGTTAGATCCCAGCTACTGTTCACTACCTTTGACTCGGCGTTGCTGTTACCACTTCGGGGCAGTGACAATGATGTCTTCAGCTGTAAATAGCGGGTATCGGGGAAGATCTCTCACTTCCCTAGTGATCAGTACAAGGCCTTCGGGCTGTCGACGGGATCGAGTGCCACTCACTACACTCAAATCTATCATTCCTCACTAAGTGTAAAAATCATTGTTTTCCGTTTTTCGCTTCAGAAATGCCGAAATACAATAATATGAAGACCAGTTTCAAACTGTGTCAATGCCGGAAGGTATTCCGAGCTGACGCCTTCAAAAAGCACGCTTGTACTAACAAGAAACAGATAGGGGTCGCTCGCTACTATTGCGGAGTCCACAAAGTCAGTCGCTTAAGTGAGCGGCTGGAGGATTGGCACTCACAACACAGCGAGTGTCAAACAGGCGAAGTAGGCGAAGAAGAACGGAGTTCACTCTTCGCCACTGAGCTCCGTTCTTTAGAGCTACAATCTGCCAACGAGCAAGAACGGAGTTCACTCTTCACCACTGAGGCCACTGAGCTACAATCTGCCATTGAAGCGATTGCCGCTGTATCCTCGCTTAGTAGCGAGAGTTCGCTGACCAGCAGCGATAGTGAGGAGGAGGAGGGAGAGCTACAGTCGCAACTTATCAAGGACGTCGACCTCGATCGCGAGACCCCTACAGCCGTAACTGTGAGTGGAATTGCAACACAATGTCGCAATTTTGTCAAGCGCCCGCCGGTGATCGCCGAACGGGATAGATTAAAGAAAGAGGCGGAGAAGTTGAAGGAGGAGGCCTTCTCATACAAGGCAAAGTATGAGGACCTAAAGAACGTGGCCGGAGAGATGAAGAAGGTGAAGGAGAGATTAAGCGAGCGGGATGGCGAGTTGGAGCAGGAGAGGCTCAAGACTCTCGAGGGGAAAGCCAGAGAAGAGGCTTTGCTAGCAGAGAGGGAAAGTAGGGAGAAGGAGATACGAAGGTTGAAGGAGGAAGTGGAGAGACTCCGTGTGCAGATGGCTAAGGTTGTCGAGACGAACCACGAGCTGCACCGTTCGGCGCAGCTGGTGGATCGCGATCGAAGGGTGCGTTCCAGTCGTCTGCACATCCCTATTAGAAAGGGGAGAGTAGCAGAAACTCCTCTCTTGTACGAGCGTGGAAGAGGGGAGAAATGCTACTCTCGGGTGAAGAAAGGGGTGGAGTGTCTACACTTCACCTTCGATCATCGTGATCCGATCTCGAATTTCCTTTATGAGGAAGCGTCCGAGAAGATCTGTAAGTAAAAATGACTAAATTGATATGTAAGATGATAACTCACTACTTCTTTCTTTACAGACATCCAAGAGAAGCGACCACCCGCCCCGTTGCCGGAGCCGCAGTCGAAACAACAAGCCTGAGTCCCTACCACACACCCCGAGAACGAACCATCGGCTCTCTTAAGGGCCACCATGGGGCAAGACATGATAGAACCTCCTCGCGGTTTGCCCTGGGCAGTCTTCGGACTGGCGAATACTATCATTAAGTTGAATCTGCTATCAGTCAACTTGAACGTTGCAAATGAAGTTCGGTGTAATACTTCCTTTCGACGGGCGTTCCTGTAAAGGGCGGCGGTGAAACCCGTAGCTATGTATACCGCAAGGGACATTCGGCAATGGTCAATCTTGTTAAACCTCTCTGCGTCATGTTTGCAAGTGATTGCCTCTGTCTCAACGTAGTATGCATTCGCGCCAGGGCGACATTTAGCCAACTGTCGAAGGTTGCCTAAAACTTTCCATTGCATACGTTATGAGAACCATGAGTTCTACCTGTCTCTATCAATGAGACGAATTGATGAATGGAATGAAATGGGAGGACACTCACGCGCCACACGCAACATAACACACTTCTCTCTTCCGTAGTCTAACAAGCTCTTTACACATGGATCGCAGTCGATTGCTATCCCTGTATCAGAAGTGTAAGCTATCTTAATTTTATCTAACACTATTTCATCTACCATTATCATCCATATGAAATGTTATAAGATTTACAAGTTAGACTAAGCGTGCTACTATTTCCAAATGAAAAAGTATACATGGTTAAATCATCCACTGAAGCTCCATTCAAGTAAGTCAGTATGAAAGCAAAGATAATACGAAATAAACATTTATTATGGCATGTATTTCAAAAGGTCTTCATCGTCAATATCGTCCCAGAGTCTGGCTTCACATAGATAACAAAAACAGTTCAGTTGCTTTAATCGTTCTTCCACTGCAAGCCTCACTTTATCAATATACTCCCACTCTGCCATAGTTCGTGGCTGGGAGTTAGGGGTGTACCACTCCCATAATTGGTGGAGGAATTTGGTGCTGGTGATCTCCATCACATCGTCAGTATCGTACTGGAGATACTTCCACCTCACGTCTGTTAAGTCGGGACACTCCTTCTCACATACACTCTCCTCTTCGTCGTCCGCTGGTAATGACAACTTTCTGATATTGTCGAATCGGTATATTTTCTCCACCTTCGCCTTTCTTGGTGCATTTGGTGCAACGAGCACCTTTGCTGATGTGCATGGAGAGGAGAACTCCAATGCGGTATTTGGTGTTGTTGGAGGACTTGTCATGTTGTCTTTGAAATGCTGACTTTGAATAATGATAACTTTAACATTTTTCTAATTCTAAAGTATACACAAGCAGCCAATCAGAATGAACATCCAATGAATGAAGAGAATGAAAGTATATAAGCAAAGTGACATTCATATCATTTCATTTAATCTGTGAATCATACAAGTGACGAACGCACGATCTCTCTCTTTGACTATTATTCTGTCTGATCATATTTCATTAAAATGGTAAGTTAAAGATTTCCTCTCTCATCTCCCTCAAACGTGTGACTAATAGCATCTTCCTCAATTTCAGGCATCAACTTCATCACCAACGCCCTCTCTTCTCGAGGAAAGTTTAGAGTTATTGAGTCAAGGTAGGTTGTAACACTACACTGAGGCTTGAACAGAGATGATAGAATGATTTCTCTTTCAGGTGATGCGAGTTCCAGCTCAGAACTGTCGCGATATGGCAACGAGTGGGAATGTGCTGACTGTGGGCACATCTTCACGAGGAAATGGGATCTCACCCGACACATCAAGCGAGGTGTTTGTCGACCTAAGCCGGCATCAATCTCCGAAGGTAGGGATGATTCTGTTAACGATGTCTCCTTTTCTTGCGACTTGTGCATTCAGTCTTTCGAGACACGTTTTGAACTATCTTCGCACAGACTTCAACATACACACACGAACGATACCTACACCAACGGTACCTCCTCTATCCGACTCACTGAGGTGTCCATAAATAATTTAGTGAGGAACTACCAGATGGACTCCTCAGAAACCATTGCTAACTTTGAGGAATGGTTTCATCAAAATTCATCATTGATAGAAGCGCTCTTCAACAATTTAGACAATTTTAGGATGAAGGCGCTCATCTATCTTAAAATAAAATATGTAAAAATCGACCACCATACTGGACAAATAATAGAGAGGTTGGAGTTTCACATACCCTCCTCTCCTGCAACCGAGGTTGTAGACTATGAGTCTTGGATAAATTTTCACATCCAAGGATTAAAATTAAATATTGATAAATTTAACGAGCGCGATAGCGGTCTCATTTTTGATGGCATTGAGTCCGCCTTATTTAAAATCAGTTTATTAGGAAATCATAGTGGTCGAGGCTCCTTTAAACTTCCAAAAAATTTAAAAAACAAAACAGCAGTCATCAATGTCGATTGCGAATCGCAATGTTTTAAATATGCTGTCCTCTCCATTCTCCACTATAATGACATCAATGCGAATCGAAATCGTACATATAGCTATAGGCAGTGGGAGAATGAATTAAACTTCGATGACTGTAATAGTGACGATATGAAAATTAAAGATATAGAAAAATTTGAAAAATTGAACAACATTAAAATAGTTCTCCATGTTTGGGAAAAGGGATTGAAGGGTGTGCGCTACAACTCGCGTTCGAGTTGTTATGAACGTACAGTAAACCTGTTATTAGTAAAAGAGGATGATAGTGAGGAATGGCACTACTGCGGCATTCCCAAAATCTCTCGCTTATACCACCACTTAAGAAATTCTACCTCATCAGAGATTTATTACTGTGACAGATGCATTCGGAACTTTAGGAGTAAAAACAAATTTGAAACTCATTATGAGTGGTGTAAGCGAGGTAAACTGCAAATGGAACGCATGCCCAAAGATAAGGAGTTTTCATATAGAGAGAATGGTGATGAACTAAGTCCTCTTCGTGTCATCTATGCTGACATCGAATGCTATATCGATGATAACATCCATCGACCAGCAGCCATTTCCTGCTATGAAGTATGGCATGATCACTTTAGGAGTAGGCAAAATAAAATGCGCGTCTGGCAAGGTGAGGATTGTATTTACCAATTCCTACAATTCCTCGAACAGGCTGTAAAATTTCAACAAAAGTATGATGGTGAACTCTATCGCAGATCATTGCATATGACAGCAGATGATCAAGCAAAATTTGATAGTTGCAACGTTTGCCCCAAATGTAGGAAAACATTTGACGATGATAAGATTAAGAAAGTGCGCGACCATGACCACATCACTGGTAAATTTAGAAACGCACTCTGTTCAAAATGTAATTTTTCGCTGAGGATGAAGCGGCGTACATTACCCGTCATTTTCCATAATTTCAAGGGCTACGACAGCCATATGATAATAAAAGGAGGTTTAGGTCAAATGAAAGAGTGGAAGCTTGATGTAATAGCACAAACGAGAGAGAAGTTTATGGCCATGACAGCAAAAGTGCCTGTCGATAAAACTAAAGAAAATAAGACGGTCTATTTTGATATAAAATTTTTAGATTCCTACCAATTTATGACTGCATCACTGGCCTCTCTCGTACAAAATCTAAAGTCTCTTCCACTAACACAAAATCTTAAGAAACAATATCCAAATCTAACCGATGAAGTCATCACACGGAAAGGAGTCTTTCCATATGCATATTTTGATGCAATTAGTAAACTCGGCGAGACTTCTCTTCCGCCCATAGATAAATTTAAAAATGATTTGACCGGTGCAGAATGTAAGACCGAAGATTATGATCATGCACAAGATGCATGGATAAAATTTGACTGCCATACATTTGGTGAATATATGATTGCCTACCTTAAGTTAGATGTATTTTTGCTGGCTGATGTATTTCAGGAGTTTCGACGAGTGGCATTAGAAGAAGATAAGTTAGATCCCGTCCACTTTGTCAGTCTGCCAGCCATGTCATTTAAGTCTGCTTTTAAAATGACTGGTGAGACCATTCATCTCTTACAAGATCCAGAGATGTATAATTTATTTGAGCGAGGAATTCGCGGTGGTCTCACATTTGTAAATAAACATAGGTTAAAATCAAAAATAGTAGGCAATGACCAGACTCATCTGAAGTATTATGACCAAAATAATTTGTATGGTAGTTCATTATCCAAACCGCTACCTCACTCTGAGTTTAGCTGGTTAGATGATAGTGAAATTCAACATTTCTCCAACCCTTCCAACATACTAGCAATTCCAGATGAAGGTGATTGGGGATATTATTTTGAGATAGATCTAATCTATCCAAATAATATTAAACATAAAACCGTGGATTTTCCACTCGCACCCGAATCAGGTGAAGTGACCAAAGATATGTTTTCCGACTTTATGAAACAATTTCATAAAGATTTAGAATCATGCGGTCAACCCGACTATAAGCCTTGCCGCAAACTTTTACTCACCCAGTATGATAAAGAAAACTATCTAGTCCACTTTAGCATCTTAAAATTTTATTTAGAAATGGGTATGATTTTAAAAAGAGTTCACCGCATTATTAAATTTAGACAGAAAGCCTTCCTCAAACCATATATTGATAGCAACAGCCAGAAACGTGCACTAGCCCAAAATAATTTTGAAAAAGATTTTTATAAATATAAGAACAACAGTCTATTTGGTAAGACGATGGAGGATGTTAGAAAGCGCGTAAACTACAAACTAGTTAATGATGATCAAAAGTATCACAAATTGGTCTCATCACCTCTATTCATCGATAGAGACATTATCGATGAGGACCTTATAGGTGTTAAAATGATAAAATCTGAAGTTGAGTTGTGCAAACCCATCTATATTGGTCAAGCTGTACTAGATTACTCTAAGCTTGAAATGTACCAACTCTTTTATAAAATACTAAAACCATGTCCTCTCGTAAAAGAGGTTCGTTTGTTGGGTGGTGATACAGATAGTTTCTTCTTAGGTATTACCACTCAAAAAGATTTAAATTTCAATGAAGTAGGAAAATCTTTAGAAAGATATTTTGATACATCAAATTATCCTGCTGATCATCCACTCTACTCCATCAAAAATAAGGCAAAACTTGGCTGCTTTAAGGATGAGACAGCAGGGAAGGAGATAGCTGAAATGATTCTCCTCCGTCCAAAAATGTACAGTATGAAATTAAAGGATAGCGACGATAGCATTAAGCGCGCTAAAGGCATATCAAAATCCATTGTGCAAAATATGAAACATAAGAATTTCAGGAAAGCCTATAGAAATAAAAATATAACGTTTGTCAATATGACAATCTTAAAATCTAAGTCGCATGAGATCAAAACTCATACTTTTAGGAAACGGGCGCTTTCAGCATGGGAGGATAAGAGGTGCTGGCTAGAACACAACATATCTCTTCCACATGGACATCCTGACACAAACATACCACCACCCAAAAGAATTAAACTCACACTACCACATTCAGGAGACGTCTTAGCATAATCATCCTTAACTTAGTATTTTGATGTTGATTTCTGTAGATAAACATTGTTGTTTTATGTATCGCATGAGATTGTTTTTTCCTTGTGAATATGTGTCCACATCTGTACATTCCCCATGTGATGACTTTTCCACTGAAAGACATTTTTCCTATCCCTGTATATTTCCACCCTTCACGAAGTAAAAAGACTTTTTGTATATAACAATGTTTATTGAAGTGCGCTCATGTATATATTTTCAGTGGATGTTGTATAAAGTCTATTGCTTCACATTCATGTACATATTTCAATAAATGTTGTATAAAGACTTCACTTTGTTTTCCGAAACACTAACGTTATGAGGGATTTAGTATCTTTCACATGGATGCACTCTTGTAAACCATTGGTAATTTTGATAGCAATAGAGGGTATAGTTTGTTTGACGACGGGATGATAGAAAATAGATTCAAACATCTTCTCGACTATTCCATATGAAGCGTCTTTATCATGAATGAAATCGCGTAAAATGTATTCTTTTTTCTCACCAACAGAAATAGGTAGAATCAAATCACTTTGAATGTAAAGGTGCTGTTCATGTTTATCAAGTGTCATTGGTGTTTCTATACCAATCGTATGCGCAGCAGCAAACACAGTTTGTAGCATTGAAAAACCAAAGAGTTTTTTCAAATTTTTACTCAATTGACATTGAATGTCATCACCCAGTTTCAGAACAACGCGTTGATTTTCAATTGAAAACGAAATGTGGTGTGTCTTTGCATCATATTTACTTTTCATCACATGCTTCAACTTCTGTTGTATATAAGGATTTACTACATGAATGAAGCTTTCAACTGTATGATATAGACGCGGCATTATATTGATAGCAACTTTAGATTCTTCATAAGACTGGTAAATTTTCTTGATGCGATCACCATAGATGTCCACCCACCATTCATCATTAACTGAATCAGCTTTAGTGTGATATTCATGAGAACCATACACCACACCGCTTCCAATAATAGGCGTATAATGTCTTACAAAATGACGCAAGGTTGGAGAGAAATAAACTGTAAGTTTGTCATTATATTTCTGAATAACCAACTTATTTTTGTCCGCCATAATTTTCTCTCCATACTTCTTACCCACAGTCTCATTCCATCGTTTTACTAACTCAATAAGTGATAAAGGTTGAACACCACGCTTTTTCAAAATGATGCGTTCTTCGCATTCTACAACATCTTCATCAAATATTTTAAATCTATAATGAAATTTGTTGATTCGATTTGAATAAACTTTTTTAACATTTGCAGTAGCAATTGACGTTAGATGTAGTCCATGACCAAAACCAAGATGTGGATAGAATTCACTATCCAACCTCAGCGTAAGACCTTTAGTAAAAGAATGAAAGCGGAGGAACTGTCTCCCACTCCAATGATAGATAGTAAACTCATAAGCTTTCTGATTTTTATTCTTCATGATGGAAGTATTACCACTGTTGAATGCCTTAATAATTTTCTCATTCCCAAATGGCTCATAAGAATCTGATTTTATCTGAATCCATTCATAGTTCCACTTTCCATCTGATGTTAAATTGTATGGGAACTGAAATGCATTATTCATCGTTATTCCATCATGGGTGCGAGGAGTCAATATCATTTCTTCCAAATCATTCACATTCTGAATATTGCTATCATAGCAAATACTAGAAACGCCAACTTCCCATTCACCTTCTAAATGCAGTGGCCGATTTAATTCTACTCGATAGTCTGATGGTTTATTTTTGGGAAATTTATTCATAGAAGCATTACTGGGCAAGTAGATTAGAAACGAGTCCTTATTTTCACTTTCCATATTATTCACATTGGAAAAATATGTTAGCATACGTTTGCATTAACTCTTCATTCGGAAATGGAGTGTAATACTTGTCACAGCATCTTTATGAAAAGGAATCAACGCACCAGCATCATCATAAATGGCAATATCAATTTGTGGGATGTAGTTTGATTTCAGCTTTGTATAATGCACTTTCTTGAAAGTATGCTCAGATAAAATACTGCAGCTTTTTGGCTGGTATGGTATCATTGCTAGCAATGGAGCTTCAACATCTCCCACACGTACATCTTCACCAATATTGGAATATATCTGAAAATAGTTAATACGACGCGATAGCGACATGTCTGCGCTAGCTTTGGTTACAGTACCACTTTTAAAGATATTTTGATCAAAACCCAAAATGTCCATTAGAGTTTTATCCATAATTAGTTCAATACCTTTTCCATTTATAGTGAGAGACAAAGTACCTTCTTTTTCAGAAAATGAAATATGTTGCTCATTAATCACTTCATTTAAATAATCTACAACCAATTTAACCGAAGTAATAATGCGAGGCATTAACACTCTTGTTTCATGTAAGAAACCACCAAAAGGCTCTACACACTTTCTGTATAAAGATACGGCCCATTCTGTATCAAATTGATTTGACCTTTCACATGGTAAATGTTGCATATCAGATTTTCCATGAACAGCTGCAGAACGATGTCGTAAGAACTGATGAAAATCTTTTGAACAAACTAATACTAGATCATCATCATTTAATTTGCTTATTGCAATATGATTAGATGATTTAATATAAGTCAATGTTGCCACTTGTTTGTCATCAACTCGAAGGAGATAATTAAATTTCTTCAATAATGTTTCAGGAGTCATGTTTGTCTTTCTTGGCTTAATCACAATCTTCTTCACCAACGTCTTCTCATTTCTTGGAATAAGATCTACATAATAAGCTTCCTCTCGATATATTAACTGTTTATGACCACTTATGTGGTAATTAACGTTAAAATTATCATAGCTTGTTAAGGCGCTAGCGAGGTAGCCTAAATCATTTCTTAAACTTGGACTTAAACCAACAATCCAATCTTTCTCAACTACATGATGTACATAATTATAATCATCATTGTGCGGAGTAAATTGGACAATATGTTTACACGCTTTATTCAAGAAATCATATATAAACTTTTTACATGATAAGAGATCTTTCTTTGGCCACTGTGGAATGTATACTCGGCACCCCTTTTCACATTGATAAGCAGCTGTACGCCTCATATTAATAGTCATCACCTCATGATCAAAAGTATAGACACAGTTGCTATAAACAAGTTGAGTGACACCCACTTCCCAATTCCCATTTAGCTGTTGTGCATGATCAATGGGAGTAGAAAAGAGTGCGGCTCGATTGCTAGTAAATCTCTTTGTAGCCGCATTGCTAAGCAAAATATGATAAAACGACATTTTTATATTGCTAATCTGCAACTTTGCATAACATCATGAAGACTTGGATTTTGGACTCTCTACAATATATCAGAGTTGATCGTGATGGAAACGTACATTTCAAAAATTCTCATGGTCATACATCAAGAGGAATTACATTAACATGGCGACAATTTGTCAACCTCAATGATATCATGAGGGATTTGGAATATTTTGAAACATTAAGATTCATCTCCTTGGGTGATCAAGTTTGGTTTCAACATTACAGAAATGAAATTCAAATCTACCATTCTCATTCCGCAAACTGTTTCTCATTTCGCAAATACAATTGGGAGAAGTATAGAAGATACATACATCGCTCCATCATGACATTTATTCGTCGTGAGTTCATCGCCCTACTATGCAAATCTTAATCAGATATGATTACCACGCACCATGAGTTGGAAATTAGATTCCCTACAACGTATTGAAACGGATCATGATCGAAACGTCTATTTCAAAGATTCAACTGGAAATGTGAGAAGAGAGTTTGTTTTATCTTATCGTCATTTTCAATCTCTACATCATATCATGAAGGACTTGAAATACTTCTATATGAAAAGACATTCACGTATTGGAAATCGCATCTGGCTGCGCGTCAACAATCGGCGAATTCAACTCTATCATTCCCAACTTCATACTAACTTCACATTTCATCAAGGTAGTTGGGAAAAGTATAAAAGGAAGGTACATCGCTCAATTTACTCATTCTTTCATCATGAAGCGCCATCGCTACACCATCGTCAACATTCTCCGTCGCTTCAGACTCTACACCAAAATCGATCTCACAACATTACACCAACAGCTTCCAAACAGCAAGTATTACCCGGGCCGTCCTCAAATGTTAGTGGTGAAGATGAACAATTCACGGAATCTTCAACTCTTCCCAAATGGGACTGTACAGATTCTCGGCGCCCTTTCTCATTCATCGGCGCAGTCAATGCGCTTAGAGCTACAAAGACTACTACGTCGGATATGGAAGAGGGAGAGGTGTGTGATGTCGAATCTGACTGTGGACAATATGGTGATCTCTACTCAATTGAGTGACAGTCTATCATTTTTGAAGATTCGTACCAGCAGTTACAGTTTGTGTTATGAACCCGAACTTTTTCCTGCAGCTCTCATTAGTTGTTGGTTACCTGTGCATGTGGCAATCTTTCATAATAGTAAAGTGATCATTACTGGACTAAAATCTCATGAACAAGCAAATATGATCCTAGACTATCTCATTGAGTATGTACGTACCAGCGGATTGTAAAATAAAAAACAATTTTTCCAACATGATGTTTTTATTTCAAATCATGATAGAACTTACAAATCATTTTTTCATTAGAGGATGGATTACATGAAAAGTTTTGAATAACAGATGCAAATCGAGATACATGTAAACGTTTTAAGATGAAGTACAGTACAAAAGCACCACACGTTGATGAAAGTGGATGTTGTAGTATGCGTTCATTTCGCTGATATTGACGCGTATGTTTTCTCAACCACTGCTGTGTCGGTATATTTGGAGGTTGAGCAAGAGAGTCAAATAGTTCACCACGTCGGTCTTCTCCAATAAAGATCGCTTTCCAATGCTCACCGCCTAAATTCTGTGAATGAGTGTTTAGCACAATAAAGATGGGATAGTGATTTACTGCAGGTGGTAAGGTATCGAGTGAATAGACATTATCGAAAGCTTTCAACGTCGCTTCGTCTGCATTTACGGCAGGTACGTGGGCGGAAGTTAGGCTTGCTGGGCTTTACATTCGCTGGTTGGTGGGGGGGGGGGGGGGGGGGGGGGGGGGGGGGGGGGGGGGGGGGGGGGGGGGGGGGGGGGGGGGGGGGGGGGGGGGGGGGGGGGGGGGGGGGGGGGGGGGGGGGGGGGGGGGGGGTTGTGTGGGGGGGGGGGGGGGGGGGGGGGGGCGGGGGGGGGGGGGGGGGGGGGGGGGGGGGGGGGGGGGGGGGGGGGGGGGGGGGGGGGGGGGGGGGGGGGGGGGGGGGGGGGGGGGGGGGGGGGGGGGGGGGGGGGGGGGGGGGGGGGGGGGGGGGGGGGGGGGGGGGGGGGGGGGGGGGGGGGGGGGGGGGGGGGGGGGGTGGGGGGGGTGGGGGGGGGGGGTGGGGGGGGGTGGGGGGGGGGGGGGGGGGTATGGGGGGGGGGGGGGGGGGGTGGGGGGGGGGGGGTTGTGGGGGGGGGGGGGGGGGGGGGGAAGGGGGGGGGGGGGGGGGGGGGGGGGGGGGGGGGGGGGGGGGGGGGGGCTGGGGGGGGGGGGGGGGGGGGGGGGGGGGGGGGGGGGGGGGGGGGGGGGGGGGGGGGGGGGGTGGGGGGGGGATGGCGGGGGGGGGGGGGGGGGGGGGGGGGGGGGGGGGGGGGGGGGGGGGGGGGGGTTTGGGGGGGGGGGGGGGGGGGGGGGGGGGGGGGGGGGGGGGGGGGGGGGGGGGGGGGGGGGGGGGGGTTTTTGGGGGGGGGGGGGGGGGGGGGGGGGGGGGGGGGGGGGGGGTGGGGGGGGGGGGGGGGGGGGTGGGGGGGGGGGGGGGGGGGGGGGGGGGGGGGGGGGGGGGGGGGGGGGGGGGGGGGGTATGGGGGGGGGGGGGTTGGGGGGGGGGGGGGGGGGGGGCGGGGAGGGGGGTGGGGGTGGGGAGGTGGGGGTGTGGTGGGGGGGGGGGGGGGGGGGGGGGGGTGGGGGGGTTAGGGGGGGGGTGGGGGGTGGGGGGGGGGGGGGGGTAGGGGAAGGGGGGGGGGGGGGGGGGGGGGGAGGAGGGGGGGGGGGTTACTGGTGTAGCTGGGGGGGGTGATGGGGGGGGGGGGGGGGGGGGGGGGGGGAAAGAGGTAGGTAGGTTTTGGGGGGGGGCTGGGGGGGGTGATGGGGGAAAGGGGATTGGTGGGGGGGAGGCTTTAGGGGGGGGGGGGGAGATGGGGGTGTCGTGGGGGGGGGACATGGGGGGGGGCTGGCGCTTATGAGTGGGTAGGGGGGGTTTAAATTAGTTTTTTTTTTTGCTATGTTTCTTTTTTTTTTGTTAGTTTGCTGTGTTTTGGGTTTTAGTGCTGGTTGTGTCTTGTTTTTTTTTTTTGTCATCTTTGTTGTGTTTTTTTAGTTGTGTGTGTGTTTGTTTGGCTGTTTTGTTTTGTGTGTAGTCATCCGGTGAAGATGTCGCGTCTCGTTTTTTGCTTGTGTTTTTCTTTTGTTGTATCGTTTTTTATGTTTGTCTTCGTTGTTTTCTGTTTTCGTTTTTTTTTTTGTTTTCTGTTGATCGTCTCAGGTAGTGTTCTTTTGAACGTCAAATCCAAACGAATATTATGAGGCACGTTCGCTTGACGATAGGGTGCACTAATATCGCTGTCAGCAGTCAAATCAAATGCATAAATAGTATATCCACTCTTAAACTCTTTCATAGTCAGTCCGTTGGTGTCATCCGTATTGTAAAAGCCAAAGACATCCATAAAATCAACATAACTGCGCATAAATTGATCCGAAGCAAAATCTGGTTTGTAGGGTGGACCAGGATGACTCACACCATTTACACGTAAAGCAATTTCACTTAACTGATTGTGTTTAAAATTGAAAGGATTCTTCTTTATATTACCATTAAATGCATCATTTTCAACCATTGCCACCATGAGGAGCTTCGGTGCTTCCGATGGAAAGAGGCCATCTTTCATGAAACTCTTTTGATCTTTCGGAATTGTAAAGGTGAGAAGCTTTGTATGCTGAACGGGGTAAATGGCATTTTGGCGGTTAAGACCTTCAGCATGCCCTCTAATGACACTTGGATTCGGTACTACTCGACGAATGTAAAGTGCAATATCTTCCACATGAATTCTAAAATTGTCAACTTTAGCAAATGCATTCAGCGCAAATTCAGGCTTATTCAATGTCAGCTTGAGTCGCATGCTGGTATTACAGAGTAAAAACTTTGACTGTCTAAAGAAGTCTAAATTCAGCGGACCATATAGCTGACATACTCTACTATCTTTAATCATAGCAGATCGCTTTACAAAGCCACTGTTTGTTTCAACATCAAATTTTCCTGCTTCATCTCTGTACCATCCCATGGCTTCCATATGACTTTTTTGTGCTGCTGGATGAAACTGTGATACATGATTGAAATATGATTTATAGGGATAATCGCTTTGACCACCTTCCACCTGCTGCTCTCCAATCGTTAGAGAAACATCGCGAAGTAATGTAGTCAATGGTAAAGTGTTCAGTCCAACTTTATGTGCATCGTCAATAGCAGTTCCATCTGCTTGCTGAATTCTACACCCTCAAATCTAGCATGCAGTTTTTTTTCTTTTTTTTTTTTTTTTTTTTTTTTTTTTTTTTTTTTTTTTTTTTATTTTAACTCTAATCTATGTTAGTCATCACTACCACCAGGATAAACAAATTCAATGGGGGCACCCAAGCTTCTCCCTGCACTCCAGTTGTGCCCATCAAGCCCCTCAGTCTAGCATCCCCCAGCATACAGTCAAGACTGCCTATGAGCTCCATTCAACAGCTCCCTCATCCCTTCGCACCAGCACCCACCAACCCACACGCACGAGCATAGCAGCAGCAAGCAACAGCATTACGGCATCACCACCTTGCCCACCATACAGTAGCCTTCCACATCACACAAGCCTCTCCGAACCTAAAGCAATAGCCCCAGCGCACATACCGCCCACACCATCGAGCAGTCCCAGCACCACCCTGCTGCATTCTACCAGCCAGCTACACCCCCCACTTATCAATACATCACAACAGCTAGAAGGCAAGATTCACTCCTAGCTACTACCAGCCCTAGCCCCAGACCGCAAGCACTCGCACAACACCCCTAAGCAAGCACAGAACCTTTAGCACCCCTAGTCAGCACACCAGCACAACCCAAGCATCAGGCACCCCCCAGCACCAATTCAGCAGCTCGAACTTCAGCCCCTCTAGCACACTGCAGCTCCCAAGCCAGCGCACACAGACAGCACAGAAAGAACATTGAGCCCTACACAAGCATAGAATAGCCCAGTTTGAGCGCCAGTCAGCTGCGCCGCGCAGTATCTCAGGCCAGCCAGCCACTTCCGCAAACCACCTAGCACAGTAGACCCCCAGATGGCAGTCATCAGCAGGCATCTACAAGCACCCAGCTTAGCCACAGCAACAGCGCACAGAAGCCAATAGCCCCATCCCTCCCATATAAGAAGGCCACACATCACTCAAGACCTAAGACACTATCTTGATCAAGCCACCAGCCCCCAGCCCCAGCATTCATCCCTGCTACCTCCCTCCCAGCTCAAGCCTAGCACACAAGAGACCTGAACAGCAAGCACAGCAAGCCTACAGCGCGCTAACCGCAGCCCTCAGCCTCCGCATCCTAAAAGCCCAGCCTAGCTTCACCAGCCATGAGCATCGAGATGCCAGCTAGCAATACACCCCAAAACCAGACGTGCACCATCCAGCTCTCCAGCATTGCAGCTGCTCCAGCACTACTCATACTCCTTTCTAGCAATCAGCACCTAGTACAACCTACCAGATCCCACCAGATTCGCCTGCAGCCAGCAGCACTAGCATTCTCACTGTTCGAGGATGATAATCTACAATACTTGAACTAAGAATATCTGTCTGTATGGCTTGTTGATCAAACAAACAAAAACCGGAAGTTTTACACTCCATGATTAGAAGTTATAGCAGCGTCGTCGTTTAGCGCCTGATGAATGATTAGATCCTCTACGACGTTTGCGTGAATGCCTTTTGACTGAAGATCGCACCTTACCAGCACCCGCGACTTTTTCCAGTCCTGTTTTTTTCTTATCCATTCATTTAGGTGATTTTCATTCCTTGAGTAACACACATCAATGTGTCTGCTTCACTGTTTTTTAAATCGCGTTCAATCCCACGATTCAATCCCAACTGCTCTTAAAACTTCTACCGTCTGGAAAGATCACTACAACATCACCAGCAACGCCAACGGCAGTACTTAAAAAACATTTCGTTTTAAAAGATCCTAACCGACATTGGACTTGAGAGGTTGCTCACAAACATATTCTCAGTGCACCAAGTATGCTACCTTCACGTTATTGGCGGCGAGCACCGATGTAAATTTGTCCTCCACCACTTACTTAGGAGGGTCGTGAATAAAATGAGGCAGTTGGATTCATAGCTCAAACCCTAAACATTGTTAGTTACAACTTTGCATGAATCACTGTCGATCACTTAGATGAAAGATGTCGGCACGACGCATCCAAGAGTTCATACTTGAAGGATAACCAGTCCATTTCTAACAGACACCATTCTTCCACTCTACCGTTTGTTACATTCCGAATTGAATTTCTCTAACCAAATATGTTTCACCTTTCAAGTGACAACCGCAATCTCATCATCGCGCGTAAAAGCTACCCTCAATTTCTTCATTATCGGAATCCCTTTCAACTTGTAGGTGTCCAGAGAGTCTTTTTGATTAATCCTTGAAACTTGTAAATACCTCCTCTGTCCAATTCTGGGAGGTACCCTTTAGCAAAAACACTTGTCACTTTCAGATACGAAACTTTTTCGGCCAATTTTCACATCACTTTTCACATGAGTGCGTTTACGTTGGAATGATTCGCGCACTTTATCTACATTGTCAGCATTTACATCTACTGGTCTGAGTCCAATAGAACGATGGATAGAGTGATTGTAGGCATTGAGTGTATCTTGTAGAACCTTTGTCCAATTTTGTGTCAAGTTGGCAGTAAAATGTCGCCACAAGCGATTTTAATGTGGCGATTAAAACGTTCAACGAGTGCAGCTTTATAAGCGCTCTTTTACACTAAACAACTCAATGTCATGCCTCTCAAATAATCTTGTCACTACATGCTGATTCTTCAAACTCTTTTCTTGATCACTCTGAATTCTTTTTGGAATGCGACCTTCTCGAAAAATTGTTTGGAATGCTTTTGCTACTCCTTTCCCTTCTTTAGTTTTTAAAGGTTGAGCCCACGCATAACGCGAGAAAATATCAATGACGGTTAAAATAAATTATTGCCCGAGTTATGTTTTGAAATGGAAGCAACATCACACAAATCTGCTTGCCACTGTTCATCGATGTCATGAACAATATAATGGCGGGTGCGGTACTTCTTTTTCGCTTGTTTGTGGAGTGTATAGGTAGCCTGACCCTTTAACCATCGTTTCACTTGTGATTGTGGAAGACCACTCGCTTTTGATAATTTCTTGATAGATGCAAATCCTGCCGGATGTTTACATCATAATAGATTGACTTCAAACGTTCAGTCGATGACGACTGACTCTTTTTCCTCCTTCTCATCTTTTTGCTTTCTTGCCTTTCTACATTTACAACAACTGCAGCATTTAGCTTTAGCGGTTTTGCGATCGTGTTCACATTGCTTAGGGGTTTCATTATGAGAGCTGGCGCAGCAAGTGCAAGTGACAACGACATTCACCTCTGGCGGCTCATTACATGGCAAGCAACACATCTGCTTCATATTAATAGTCTGAGAACATGTATTTCCTAGGAGGAGCTGTTTTACGTTTTCCTTTACCAGTTTTAGTGGCGATGTAGATCTACGTCGAGTTCTTCCTCTTGTTTGCTTAGTGAGTGTGGGAGGGGATGTAGCAGGTGACGTCTTAAACCAATTTGTTTGCATTTTCATCGCCTGAGGCATTGGAGTAGTAGCCACTGTTGAATCAAGTTCTTTCAATGTCTCATTATTTAAAGCAAATTTTGGCACATTATGCTTTTTCAATAGTTTAAGAAAGTATGACCAACCAGGTGGAACATAGCCCTGACGGCGCTTTCTACGTGTCCGCATACTGAATCAAGTCTTCATAACGTGAAGCATCAATCACTTTATTTTCATCTGTATTATTTCTCCTCTATCATTTACATTGAGATGGGGCTCAATACTATTGAAAAGAGATATGGCATGTGCGCGAGATGCTAAAGGTGTAGCAGTCGATACAGAGTCACGCATCTTATTCTTCAAGTTTTTCAATTGCTCAACAGTTTCCGATTGTAATAATACAGCACGATGTGGATCTTTGATGTGAACATTTTGCTGATAATCTATTTCTTTCCTATACATTTGATTTGCAAGAGGTTTGCTTTACTTGCTGCATGGCAGTCAATTGTACATATTCATCCTGAGGAATAACAATCATGCGAGAATAAGAACTCATAGTTTTAGATAATCATGGGAGTTTTCAAAATATCACTTCGAAATCTAAATTCTTCCGGACACTCTTGCGTAAAGTCAATGAATAAGTAACCGTATGGTTTTTCAGTAGCTGCTTGAAAAATTTCAATTAAGGCTTTTGATCCTCTGGGTGCAACTTGTCGCGCTAAAATTTCAAATTGACTATTATCTCGCGGATTCTTGAAAATAGCATAATAGTGTGTATTCAGGTTTCGTGTACGAGCTTCTTTTCCATCAGGAAACAAATTTTGTGTAATATAGATGATAAAACACCTTTTAAGGTGTGCTGCGCGAGTGAACATATCTGTAACATCTTTTGAATTCTTACTATCTTTTAATAAATCATCCAATACAACAACATCATTAGACTGAAGTTTATCCACTGGAATAATTCCTTCATGTCGAATAAAGTTGCGACTTTGCAATTCCTGAAACAGCGACGTTGATAAATACCATAACACCAAATCACTCGATTGATAGGTTCCTTAAACAACTCCCTTCTTTTATCCAATAAATTCAGCGTGAAAACAGTTTTACCTGCATGAGATGGACCTGATACAGTCAGAACTTTATCACATTGAAGTCTGAAATCCATTTTATTACTTTGAGACTCAACATTTGCATAATTAACGCTTAGAGCCAAAGATATTTCCCAATAGGTTGCCCACGCAGGAGCTATCATTGGAAGTATTGCTGAAAGGAAACCGCCCTTTTGTGTAGAGTTTTCCTCTTTCTTTGAAGGGCGACTTTAGGATTGGAGATGAAACGCAATTTCGTAGCATATCGCTTAAGTAACTTTCGTTGTTTTGGCGCTAATTTCTTCGTCCTCAACTTCCTCACATGAGAAATAATTTCACAAATGAATTTATCGTTAGCATGTCGTATAGCATTGTATCGCTGATTTGCTTTCATTCGTCGGAGAGCTTGAATGGCTGAAGAAAACTTTTGACTTTTACGTTTCGTCATTTTACGTTTCGCCATTTTCCGTGTTAGTCTTTGCTAAAACCTATCTTTACCACATTTGCATAGGTACTAACTATTGCGACATAAGTGACACTCGAAATGAGCAATATCACAGTGGTTACATTGGCAAAGTTGAATGCAATTACGTATGAAACAGCGTTGACAAAAAGCATGCTTACATCTCTTGAAGATGCTCTTTTCATTTCCATCCTTTCGCTTACATACATCGCAACACATAGTTTCACCGTTACTGATGTCTATAGCAAGTCTTTTTGAAGATATGAATTTGCTAGCCTTTTCTAAATAATAGACGCATGTACAGAAGGAATATACTTCGAGAGTGAGCAGACATAGCTCGAAAACCAGTTGTGCTACAATAAAGTACCACTGCATTTTCAATTTTTCTTTATGGAAAGTTGAATGTGAATATCTGAAATCGCTTCAATCACTAGACTGCTACCATGATGGTTAAATGCGTTAAGACGTTCAGCAATTTTTATCATATGTCTTTAAAAAATTCTTGGGGTGATCTACCACTTCCATTGAATAAGAAGCAAAATGGAAAGAGCGACTTTCCACCTCTTCCTTTCCAAAATGACTAAACTTAATTTTCGCAACTAATCGCGCCATGATAATGCTATCAGAGAATGTATTCATTAACTCTAGAAATAGAGTGCTAGCATCATCGACCACTGCTTCGATGTCGGTCTCATCTTTATGAAATTTATCACATAATCTTGAACAGCTCCTTTTAAACTTTGCCTATGAAAACGTAATGTTCCTCAGTTCGTTTGAGAAAGACATGATCGCCCTTTATCTAACCCATCCATTGCATGAAAACAACAACTCTTCTCATAGTAACATTTATTGAATAACGGTAACAAGCATGCATTATAAATCAATGGTTTGAAAGAGATAAAATAGATACAGCTGATAACTATCATACAGCGAGCAATGATAACCATACAGGACTTTGGCAGTGTTGAGGTAAGGAGGAAAGAAGCATTGGTTATGAACGTAGCTACTACAACGAACAGACAAAATAGGAACACACAAATCCTTAAAACGTTTTGTGACTTCATGATAATGTTGATTCACTCTACTATCCCAAGGTGGAGCAAAATATCATCAATGATAGATTGGGAAATACTTTCCTCTCCTTACCAGGATTATTACAAAAGATGCGTATAACATTGAAAGCAGCTAACCATCGTTTAAAGTCAATAAGAAGAGCACTCTCACAAGAAAGGCCATAGTCTTGCAAATATTTCAGATTAAGTCCATGAATGTGTTTTCTCGCCCATTGATCAACATTGGGATCGCAGTTGGCATGTTGATGATAGACACTAACAATCTGATATTTCCAATTGTTCATAGCAATAGCACTGAGCTCCTGTACAGGTTCACCCTCACAATCCATAAAAATGATGATAGAAGCCTAAAACGGAAAATTACACATCTAAGGAAGCGTTCTATAACATATTACAAAATGAAGAATTACATCGATGCTTTTCACGACAAAATACACAAATGATATGATGGCAACGAAGAAGTAAAATGTATCTAATAAGGCCACGTCTACGACACTCAAACACATAAGCGAATTGTCATAGGGTAGAGTTAGGAAAGGACTAGTAATTCTCCTTCTTTGATTTGCGTTTTGATGTACATTCTTCTCCGACTTGCGCTTCGTACCACTGCTGTTAAGGATTTGATCAATTATTCGTCCACGTGGTGGTTTTGGAATATATAGGATGGATTCCATATGCATGGAGAGAGAGGCTATTTTATTATCCTTGTGTCGACCATAATATAGCCACATTCACTTTGAAAAGGATATCCCAAGTACCTCTCCCGAGCTCATCACATCTGATGGTATTGAATGATCTCCATCCTTCTTATAGTAAGTACACCAATGTGAACCGGTAGGCAAATGTGATTACCATCCCAAATCTTTCTATAGGGAGTATCCTTGTCATCTCTCGCCTTCCACTCTTGAGCAAGAGGAGTAGGAATGTCCATATTTAATGTCACGTACTCCTCAATAATATCAAGTTGGTGGCGAATGTACGGACTCACGGGGATCAGTATGTATCCCCATACACTGATTGTGCATTATCTTGACATCCGTGGAAGGAGCATTCCCGTTTGAGTACTACGCTATGATCATCATAACGCAAGGCTTGTTTAAATTTACGCTGTAGCGGTGTAGGATTAATGTACCTTGGATGTTTTTCTTCCACTGGCCTCAGTTGTAGATGATCTGACCGTAGCGAACCTTGTAACGTTTGACCGCCATTTTGTCCTACTAGTGCAGCAGATGGAGTAGAATGCCTGAAAATGGAAAAAAGATTGTATTAAGTTTACGTTCAAGGGAGGAGAGGGAGGGAAGTAGCGACTTAACCATTTTAGTTGGATAATAGAACAGGGAACTAGAGAGAGAGAAAATGTGCGTCCCGTCACTCGTGGTGATTCAACGATGGAATGATTCTCACTGTGGAAGGCTCGCTATTTATAAAGAAATGCTTGATTCTCATTGGATGATGATCCTCATTGGACAATAACATCAAGCTGATTCCAAATCTGGCCTCCGTTTTCCCATCCGATGCTTCGTTTTGAAGCTACAGCCCAAAACGTCCCAAATTCTAACTCTGTCGTTTTTCGCCAATGTCCCAAAATCTTAAATGGCGTCTCACATCTAAACGAAGACAGATAGGAACAAGCCGATTCTTTCACTGAATTTGTCTCACTCTTAGCTTTCAAACGAGCTATCGCACGACAAAATCCGTCCACTGGAAGCCAAAATCGAAGCAAGCTGTCCAGAGGGGGGGACGTCAGTGAAATTTCAAAATTTGATGAAAAATGTTTTGGTGACGGTCCCAGGTCGAAATTCCACACTTTGGAAAATTTTCAAAATTTTACCCATACAAATTCACTCTGACACTTAGGATTTTTTCAGGTAAGCGAGCTCCGACCTAAAATCTTGTAACCGCTCTAACTTTTGAACGAAGACAGATAGGAACAAGCCGATTCATTCACTGAATTTGTCTCACTCTTAGCTTTCAAACGAGCTATCGCACGACAAAATCCGTCCACTGGAAGCCAAAATCGAAGCAAGCTGTCCAGAGGGGGGGGACGTCAGTGAAATTTCAGAATTTGATGAAAAATGTTTTGGTGACGGTCCCAGGTCGAAATTCCACACTTTGGAAAATTTTCAAAATTTTACCCATACAAAGTCACTCTGACACTTAGGAATTTTTCAGGTAAGCGAGCTCCGACCTAAAATCTTGTAACCGCTCTAACTTTTGAACGAAGACAGATAGGAACAAGCCGATTCTTTCACTGAATTTGTCTCACTCTTAGCTTTCAAACGAGCTATCGCACGACAAAATCCGTCCACTGGAAGCCAAAATCGAAGCCAGCTGTCCAGAGGGGGGGGACGTCAGTGAAATTTCATAATTTGATGAAAAATGTTTTGGTGACGGTCCCAGGTCGAAATTCCACACTTTGGAAAATTTTCAAAATTTTACCCATACAAAGTCACTCTGACACTTAGGATTTTTTCAGGTAAGCGAGCTCCGACCTAAAATCTTGTAACCGCTCTAACTTTTGAACGAAGACAGATAGGAACAAGCCGATTCTTTCACTGAATTTGTCTCACTCTTAGCTTTCAAACGAGCTATCGCACGACAAAATCCGTCCACTGGAAGCCAAAATCGAAGCAAGCTGTCCAGAGGGGGGGGACGTCAGCCGAAAATTTTTTCTCTCCGATTTCGCTGGAAACATCCTTCCTAACCCAAAATTTCACGTAGATTCCGAATCTGGCCTCCGTTTTCTCATCCGATGCTTCGTTTGGGCGCTACAACAAACCAAAACGTGATCCCACCATTCTAACTCTGTTAAAAAATTTTGAAGAAGAAACAGTTTTTTTCCTCACCGGAATTGCCTTGAAACTCAACCCTAAACCAGAATGGCAGAAATTTCACGCTGAACACGAATACCGACCTCCGTTTCCCTCATCCTAACCCACTCCCTTCCAGTCGCCTCGAAACCAACCCATTTTTTACAACCCAACATTTCACAGAGAATGTCAACCAAAAACATCACACACATATAGCCTCAAGACTAATCCTGGCGGTCGCCCCAAGTCGCACCACGACACTCAGACCCAAAGCACCACGGCGGCCGACCACGACACTCTGCCGTTCCAGAGGGGGGGGGAGGGGGAGGGGAGGGGGAGGGGAGGGGGAGGGGGGAGGGGAGGGGGAGGGGGGGGGGGGGGGGAGTCAGCGATGGCGGCCATCTTGCGCTATCTGGTGTTCGCCGTTTTCTTACTACT